>CAUYLG010066545.1:0-83575 GCA_963573385.1 Cacajao melanocephalus
CGCAGTTGTGGGTGCAGTGAGTGGAGATACCACCCCTGCACTCTAGCCTGTGGACATAGTTAAACCCAGTCTTTAAAAAAAAAAAAAAAAAAAAAAAAGGTAAAGCTCATTTTATTCAATACTCTGCTGATTTATTTAATCTATGAGAAGCATCAGGAATGCTATCAAATTCAGTTTCCACATTAATGTAAGAATTTTCAGATACAAATCCTAATCTTTGGTTAACTGCGAAGATACTTATTACTCTTTAACAATCACACATGCTAGCCTAGTTCTGCTCCCAACAACTTATATTCCAAACTGTTTGCTTGCTGAACAAGCTCCATTAACGGATCTTGTGGTCTTCTTTTTATGTTATTTTTCCTGCCTAGATGTGACTGCCATAGCAGTGTTAAAGATTTTGTTGACGAAAATGCCAAATATTCTGTAAGACATGCTCAAATGCTGCCTGCCGCCTCCAGGAAGCCTTCTGTGAATTTTCTAATAAAATATCCTGTATTCTTATAGTACATCTAACCCAACTCAGTATGTACGCATCTGACATACCACAGGTGATTAGAAGCTACCTGAAATGAAAAACATCTTGCTCATCTTTTTGATACCACTATGCTCATTTAACCCTCAAAGCAATTCAAAAGAGTCAACAACCATTATCTATATTTTTACTTATGAAGAAAAAGAGGCTCAAACAAATTGAGAGACCCTTGGCCATACTACTACAAGTGGCAGGAGCAAAAGCTGAACTCTAATTTAACTAATTCCAAAATCCATGGCCACTGGATGCTATCACAGGGCATCAAACAATACTGATTCCTCTCTAAATAGTTTAGACTTAGAGCAACAGAAAAACAGTCCTTTTCCTCTCCTCCAGGCACTCAGCTTCTTGTCCTAGAAGAGCAGAGCGTGTGTAAGGAGAAGGGAAGTCAGTGAGCCTAAGCATCCCCCACACAGCACCATCCCCTACTCCAGAGATACGTACAAGGTGACCTTCTCACCCAAACCCAAGTTCCGCCTCGCCACTCGATAACAGGGATGCTGGGCAGCTCCAAACAAATGTTGCTGAATGTGAGAAATCTCTCCAGGGTCACTGCTAATGAGAAGCCAGAACATCACGCCACCTAGCTACAGAATGTTCACCTAATAAATCTTACAGATTTGAACACAACCCAAGACCAGGAGGTTATAAGAAAAAACAAACAAACAAACAAACAATTCAGAGCCACCAGCCAAACAATCTATGTCACCACCTCTACACTTCTAAAGTACGACATTGGAACTAATTAGAAATAAAAGAAAAGGCTGTAATTAAAACCAAATATTTCTTTCTAAATGGTTTAATGGTAACACATGACCACTATTTCTTTTGAGGCTACATCTCATTTTACCTTGATGTAGTTTTATTCAGCTAATTTTGATCCAGTACAAGTGCGCAGCAAAAGATGAAGGGTGAACAACCTAAACAAAATGAGGAATCCAGAGAAACACATTCTAGCTCGGCAAATGAATCAGCACACTATCAGGCCTGAAAGAACTATTGCTACCACGTAACATGTCAAAGATTAGGCTTTAGGGAAAACCAACCTGCAGGCCTTTTTATTGCAGTGTGCTGGATTTCCTTAAAGGCAGACGTGTGTCTTTGGCCTGTTTGGGTGCTGCCAGCGTGCTCAAAACCATGAATGTTTAGTATACAATTAAACATGGAAACAACGCCACTATGCAGGATAGTCTTTCCACCACAGTGAGAAACATGAAATTCCATTATTTTAGCTATAAAAAAGTTCAACTATTTGTCTCACACTAATTATGAACTCAGATTTAATCAGACAGGGCTAGGCTCACATTTATGCATGCGTAATTTATGGATTTTTTAAAAACGTTTGGCAATCAATTACAGTGTAACTAAGGGTTATGTTTAAGCTTCTTAACTGGCTTAATATATTGACAATTGATAGAACTATAAATCTACCATTAACGGTGAATCATCACAGGCTGTTTCTTGGCAGCGATACACTGGCCTGGCTCACAGAACCCAGCAGAGAGGTGGAGACATACAGGGACCCACTGCTGGGGGCAGGGTGGAGGGGTAGGTGGTAGGCAGAGAGGCCTGCACACATATTTGCGTAAGCAAATGTGAAGTCTTTTTGGGTAAAACTACATTTGTTAAAATGTATGTGCCAATTACTGGAGACGTTGTCCCTGGTTCTCAAGAGAGAGAAATTAGAAGCAGCAGCTTAACATGTAGACCAAACTTGCAAGATTAGGAAATATATACAAGGTACTGTAAAAACAGAGGGAAAGAAGTGCCTAAATTCTTGAAAAGGTCAGATATGCTTCATGAGATGACACTGAGCTAAATCTTGAAGGATGGACGACTACTGGCTACGGATATGTGCAAAAATACGGCCCATTTAAGAAAGAAGCAGCAGGCAGTTGAAACTCTAAGGAAAATGAAAACAAAAAAAGGAAAAGAGGCAGGAGAAGAGAATTTGAAGAAGGAAGATATGACAACAGACTCAAAACATTCAAGCGATTTCTCAAGACCCAAACATGCCCACTGGAAGTTCGGCAAGAGCAGTTTCAGTCAGATTTTAGTGGGTCAATAGTTGCTAAAATGTACATGATTAATGTACACGAATCTTTCAAGAAAGAATGGCAGCTAAAGGAGGGTACTGGGTCAAGAGAGGACATGGATTTAACTTTGCTTAAAAAGTAAAAATCTTTGTTAGATGATTGAGTTGAGAAAAAGGACACCTGAGATAATTTTTGTCAGAACAATACAGAAAGAGTGGTTTATGAATGATTCATATTTTATTCCCTAATCTGCTAATTACAAACTGTATGATCTGGGAACTATGTATCTGTCTCCAACAGGGACTCAAACTTATTCATCTCTGTAGCCTCCAGCACCTAGTACTGAGTCTGACACATGGTACACGCTCAAATAATGTTTGTTGAATAAAATTACTTAATCTCTCTGGACTTTCATTTCCTTCTTTTCTCTGTATTAAAAAAAAAGACAGAAAGGATTGACTATATCTAAATGATGTTGCTTCTAATTCTAAATGCCCACTGGCCTGTAAATGTTACATAAAATGGGTCAATTCCCTATGATTCCTGGAAAACATGCCACACTCTAACATTCACATTCAACCAAGGGTGTGAGAACATCAAAGCAGCACCCGTTTCGCCTACCAGTGAGAATATATGCATTCTTGAAATCCTCCTTTGAGGTGGAAATGACTCCATTAAATCAGGTCATAGAAAGGAAATCGAAGTTAGATCCCTTCAGAAAATGTTTTGATAAGTGTAATTTTTTCCCCTCCTCTCCCCCAGGGCCAGTTGCCAGTCTGCACAGACACTGACATGACTTAAAAACCTTAAAAAATAGAAAAGAAGCCTTTAAAAGTTCATTTTCAAAAATTCAAAGGTAATACATCTATGGTTGTATAAACGTCTTATGTCTTCTAGGCCTACACTCTTTAAGTTTTAATCCAAATTGGGGAGCTAGAGAGGATGGAAAGGAAGAACAGAGACAGAGGAAAAGGAACAAAGCTAAATTTCAAAAGTCCTCTGCATCTGCAGGCAGCTAACAGGAAGGAAATACTTGTGGCACATTAAAACATCAACACAGATCAACAGATTCTCAGAGGATCAAATGAAAAACCAACTTCCCATTATTATCAGGAAAGCTACATAACCTTAAAAATTGGAAGGCAACTGCCTTGAGCCTAAGAGTCGAAGACTAGCCTGGGCTACATAGTGACACCTTGATTTTATAATAAAAATTTAAATACTAGGTAGGCATGGTAGTGCACAGCTGTAGACCCTGGTACTTGGGAGGCTGAGGCAGGAGGAGAGATTGAGCCCAGGAATTTGAGGCTGCAGTGAGCTAGGATAGAGCCACTGTACTGTAACCTGGGAACAGAGCAAGGCCCCGTCCCCCCTCAAAAACAAACAAATGAAAAACCATAAAAACCAACAAACAAAGAGCACAAAAAGACAGAAGAAAAGGTGTTCCAATGAGCAGATGACAATGAGGAGAAAAGTATGTACCAGAGGTTCCCTCAGAAGGAGACAAGGTAAAAACTACAAACAAACATGCAATTTGGGCCAGTCACAAAGGGGTTTCTCATTCAGACAGCCACTAAAAAATGGGTTATATACAGGATATCACATCGATTAATCATTCCAAACTTCTTTGTAGTTTAACTCATATGCTCATTTCCTTCTTAGGAGGGAAGAAAAACCATGCAGCAAAGAAACCTATCACAAAATGGATAAGGAAAAACAGGAGCCGGTCAAAGAAAAAGTGGAGTAAAGAAACTTATAGTCCTTGTCTTGAGGGGAGAGCTGTTACCCCACATCCTGATCTCCACGGCTTATTTTAACTCTTAGAACAGTTAAGTTCTGCACACCAGCAGAATATTTGGTTAACAAGGGGTAGGCAGAGAAATTTTTCCTAATGAGATTTTAAGTGAGTCATGCTCAGTAACCCAGATGACTTCTTTACTTCTCTAACTGAACAATGTATTTTATCCAAGAAGCCATTAAAAGGGCATTGCATATGCCTAAAATACACAGTGATCAATTTAAAATGAAATTCAAGAGAAAATGATATGGCTATGAAACAGATCATCTTTTAAGGAGCTCAAGAGTTACCAAATTTACCCTCAAATTCTAAGTTGCAATGTGGTAAAACCCCGGGTCTTTAAGCATGATCGAAAAAGCAGGCATTAGAAAAGGGTAAAGAAAAAAAAAAATATCAACAAATCACATAAAACAGTTCCAGGCTTCAGGAAGTGTCCGCAAAAATGTCCTTCACATTTTTTTAGACATCTTTTCTGATGTAAGCAGATGTGAAGGTAGAAACCAAAATTGTTTTGTTTTCTTCTATATATGGTTAGAAAGCAGAAGGCACAGGAAGGAACCAGTACTAAACAAACATGCAGCATAGCTGGGGTTATTAAGGCAGGCAGGTCTTCCACAATCTCAGTATAACCTAAATTCAATGATCTGTACCAAGAGTCAGATAATAGAAAAATTTAAGTATCTAATACATATTGTTCTTAAACGCTATCCTGTCAGCCATCATTAAACACCATTTTGGTAACCTGTAAAACTGATACTTCATATCTATCGAGTGTACAATGAATAACTCTGAGAAAGCAGTCAAGGCTTTAGATACACATTTGAGGTTTTGCAAATAAACATTAAGAATCAATTCAACAGCAAGAATGCTAACTAAATTTCATGACTATCGAACAGCTAGCAATTACAGTCACCCAAAAAGATATTGAATTGTTAGATTACTTTTAGGCCAAAAGGTTTAAATGGCTCAAGTTTCCCAATGGCCATCAAGGATGGTATTTCTTAAAGAATGTCATTTCACCACTAATAAACTTGTATAAGATTTTTCTCTTTCCTTCTGTGAATAGCATGCATCAGAATTCATGAGATGAATCGATATCACTTCTGTCTCTGCATAATCAGGAATCAGCCCACAAAACTCAAGCCGTTATTAAAGAATCTTGGAAGAAGGCTTCATGACTTGCCCTTGTTTCTCTATGCTGTTCATCTTCCAGTTAGTTTCTCCTTTGACCTCCCTCCCTCCCTCCTTCTCTTCCTCCCTTCCCTCTTTCCTCTGGTCAATCTACATGCATTCCTGGCGGGGCACAGTGGATCATGCCTGTAATCCCAGCACGGTCGGAGGCAGAGGTAGTAGGACTGCTTGAGGCCAGAACTTCTCGACCAGCGTGGGGAGCATAGTGAGACCTCATCTCTACCAGAAAAGGTGTGGTGCTGTGTCTCTGTACTCCCAGATACTCAGGAGGCTGAGGCAGGAGGATCACTTGAGCTCAGAAGGTCTAGAGGCTACAGTAAGCCATGATTGTGCCATGGCACTCCAGCCTGTGCAAAAGAGCAAGACCCTGTCTCAAAAAAAAAAAAAAAGAAAGAAAGAAAAAAAAGGCATTCCTTTAAGTCAGCCCCTGTTTCATGATCATGAGGTTTCTTCAGGCCTTTCTGCTTTCATACCTCCCATGCCTTTCTATAAAAACTATTCTCTTCCAAAATATTCTATATTTCAATAAATAAAACCCTTTTATATGTTTCCTGCTTCACTCACATTCTCCCAATTCCAACCTCTCTACCACTTTCACTACCTACACAAGAAGCTCAAAAACACAGGTCTGTGAGACAGCCTGTGGTGATGTTTTCCTCAGTTCTCACAAAATGAAAAAAGGGAGAACAATGTGGTGAGAATGGGCCTGGATGAATTTATTGTAAATTACTCCAGGTTGAAGGACTGTCCATTATTCTGAAATTATACCTTTTCCGTGTTTCAGAATTAGTTTTTCTTTCTTTTAAGAAATAATGATATCAGAAGTAGGAGAGGGGAGAGGTACTTCTCTGAAGCTTTCAAACTTGAAGGAAGAGTTAGTTTTCCAGAGGGAGGAAAGAAAGATAGGCAGTAAAAAGAATGGAGAGTTCAAAAAGGAATACAACAGGAGGAGGTCATGCTGGATAGGGTGCCAGGGGACAAGTAGGCAGGGGCCTCACTGTTTGCCCAACAGAGACGTGAACCTGTGGAATACAAAAGTGAAGACAACTTTTAGGAAGGGAGGTGATGTGATCTGAATTTTACAAAGACAAAGTGAACAGTCATACTTGAAACAGTGAGCCAAAAAGCTTGCGTAATAAATGAGACAAGAGGTAAAGGCTTCAATGGTAGGGTAAGGCAGAAGTGTGAGATAATATCCAGAAGTTTAAATCAGTTAATACATATAAAGCACCCATCACAATATAATCCCTATATAGAAACTCAAAAAAAGCTAGTAACTTCCTGTTCACTTTGTTTTCTTTATACCTTGGAATATCCATTAGATGTGGTAACATTCATCCACGAATATCTAAGAACCCAAGCGTTTCCATTTAACACGTTTTCTATCAACACAATGAAAATGCCAATATAAAATAACTGGTATAGGTCCCCACCTTAAGGAACACTGATTAACCAACTCGAAACCATCCATTTTATACATTACCAAAGTCACCACCAAAACAGTAGAAATTGTTTTAAGTTTTCAAGGCAGAGCATAAAAAGATCTGAGTATAGTAGGTGCTCAATAAATGCTTGATGATTAAAGAGAATTTTTTTCATCATAAAATTTCACATGAAGCAAAAGAGCAAGGAAAACCTCAAGCTAAACTGCAAGTACAGCTGCTACAAGGATCCCCAGGAATGTGCAGGTGTGTCTGGCCTATAACCAGCCCCTTTAACATGGCAATCTTAATTATTGATGTATTAAGAGCATGCAGCCTCTCTAAACATAGATACTAATACAAGCAGATAAAAGCTAAAAATGGAAGGAAATCCATCTCCCTATAACATCAAATGAATCTGCTGTAGCACAAAGCTGCTGTAGTCTGTTAACACAATATTCATCAGGGGAAAAAGAATCATAGTATCCTGCTAATCACTGTCTGGTGACCAGTTTCCTGTCAATCACCAAAAAGGGAAAGCCTGTTCCCCATCGGCAAAAATTGTTGTATCTAATAAGACTTCAAAAATCAAAACAGGCTGAAGTAGATAGAATAAGGACCATTGAAGAGTTTAGTTAACAGCTGTCAGACTTCACTTCTGTAATAGCAGGCACATCTGGCTCAACGTCTGCTGGGAACAGCAACCACGGCTCTACATATCCAAATGAAAAGGGGTGCCACACCAGAAGGTGACTCATGCAATCCTCAGAAGGCATGTGATAACTACTCTTTAAAGGAAACATATCCAGAATTGATTTCTGTCCCCAAATTTCCAATGTGCCAAATCTTACCAAGAGTCCCCATTCTCCTGCAGCATCTTTGCTGAATTAAAGAAGAAATCACTGGCCACACACATTACTACACTAGGTGCTGCAATAGGTCTATTTCCTATTTAGCAAAATGGGGAGGAAGATAATGCTTCACCTGCTGGGCAGTTCTAGTCTTCAGCATTTCTATAGCAAATACACTTACGGCAGTTGAAAAAACTTAGTCCAGGCCACTGGAAAAGGTCAGTGGCCCACTATTTACAATGGCCAGAAGCTCCAGTGTGTACTACCCACAATCACACACAGAGGTCTACAGCCCTGCTTTGCAGAGGAGGGGCCAAGTGTTTCAAGTAAGGTTTGGTTACTTTAACTTCCATACAACTTTAAAGACCTAATAGGCTGATTGAATCATGACTCTCTTGCCAAATTAAAAATCATTACTCTGTAGAATAGCCAATTAAATTCTATTTTCAGCAAACCAACAACGCATCTCCGTCCCCTAAAGGATTGTAACCTATGACAGAATGAGGCTTAAACAGAAAAATAAGCTCCCTAGGCTGTTTTATGATGTCCTAACATGAAAGGAAATACATTCCTCATCTGAAGACCAGTATCTCATCAGAGTTCCTGTCAAGCAAAAGGCAGTGTGGGCCAACGTGAGAATGCAAGACCTCAGGACTGCTTTTCAAAGTCATGCACATATATCATAGAAACCACTACTGTGATGAGGATCCTATTAAATTAACTTCCCTTTTCTCCCTGGAAAATAGCCAGACCTCAACTGTGATCATCCTCAACAACCAAAGAGGAGGTCAATGTGTTCAGATTAAACTTCCCTGCTTGGGAGAGACAATCAAGATATAATAGGAAGTCAGACAGGTAAATAAGGCACTGGACTAAGATTAGTTACTGAGGATCCAGCCAGGAAGGGCATGAAACTATTCTCTGCCTCCTCAAACATGTGCAACCTAAGTAGGATCAGATATTACAGCTTGATTATGAAGAAACTTGTCACCACTCAGATTGATGGTATATAACCCAAGCTAAAATTTTATGGGATGTTTTCTTAAGTGAAAAAGGAGAATCTAGACTAAGTATTGCAAATAATTATACCTACGTTCAGTATCTTGGGTTTACCCTCTATGAAACGATTACTGGGAATAATCCAGGTAATTATTCCCATGTATTCTATGAGATTACAAATGTGAACATGCTTTGGAATATTTTCACTATTACTGAATTGACATTTTATTACGATTGTTTTTACTTTAATTATTAATAAGAGAAGGAAAAGCTCTATCAAATATATAAGCATCTGGCTAATTTGCTCTAAGGTAGCAAGAAGATATTCCTTGGATAAAAGGAAGGACTTGTAAATCAAACCATGAAATAAGGTTCAGACTCGGATTTCTATTCCAAGTGAAAAAAAAAAAAATCAAACGAACAAAAAGGTTTCTTCTTCCTTTCTTAACTCCTATCAAGCCAAAGCACTGCTATTATCTCTGCCCCAGCAACTTGGCATAACTGGGATGAGTTACAATTATAAAGGAAATTCAGTATCACCAGGCAATAAACCAGTTTCCATTTTTCTTGATGATCTGTGTTCAATTACATAAATTAGTATAATGAAGAGGAGGGTAAAGGAAGGATGACTGCCACATAGTGAAGGCAGCTTCAACAAGAACCAGCTAAGTCACTTGCAATCAATTTGTGGAAATACTAATAATAACGTATGATTTCTACGGTGAACTAATAGGTCTCTCTGTTTTTATAAGATCACAGGATCACAGGATGTGTGGGTTGGATGAGAATTTAAAAGTCTTTTAAGTTCTGCCTCCCATGTACCGTCAAATCTCTTCCATGTTCCTACCTTCTCCTGAAGCAGCTCACTCTCTTCCACCAGATACTTTTCTTAGAAAGTTCTTTTCTTCACATTGAGCAGAAATACGTTCCCATATATCTGATCCTACTTTTATTCTTTGATGCTCCACAGAACAAACCTAGTAATCTTTCTCACTGACTAGGCAATATTACAGTGTCCCTGCAATGCAGCCTAACAAAAGAGGTCATAAAAGTTGAGTTTTTTGTAGCTCAGTAGAATTCTAAATGCTGCCAAAATCATAAAGAACTCGTTTTTCAGACCTAGGATACCTTAGGCAACTAAATCCCCAATGCACTGTGAAACCCATTCTTCAGGAGATAGACTGCCTGTTGCTCTAAATGACCAAATTGGATAAAAAGGGATCTAAAATAAAAAATTTCTTCTTCTCATTGTCTAATTTGCCTGTTAAGGCACTGAAGCAATTCTAGCAAACGAGATAAGACTAATGGTGTCATTATGATTAGTGAGCAAAACCCTAAACAGAGAACACTGGGACAGGTTTTCATTATGTCAAGAAGAAAAATCACAAAGAAAGCTCTCTTTGAAGAGGCAGGTGATTCTAAGTCCAAATCTCAGGTGTCAAAGAAAACAGAAATACAACAATGCTGAAATTATTTCTGATAGGATTCATACCTTGGACAAGTTAGCCTCACTGGGCCTCATAAATTATCTGTAATATCAGGATGCTGGACACAGGTACTTTAGAAGGCCATGACAATTTTGATTCTCCATTATTCTAGCTGGAGAAAGGAATTCTGACTTAGGCACCCACCTCACTGCTTCCTCCAAAGAAGATCCTACTTACCATGAGATATTCTAGTTGTTTTACAAGTTGACTAGATTTCGCAACTAGAAGCTACCACACTTTGGTCAGTGTGATGTAAAAGTTATTCTGAAACATATAAAACATATGAGAAACCAAAAGTAACATAAACTATTTAATCCCTTCGGTGGGGATTTTCAGGTAACAATTCCTGAACCTGCTATTTGCTATTGCTTCAAGCAGGAACTGACCTCTTCACCCACTCAAAACAAGTATCTGTGATCTTCAAGGAACCATCTGCATGCTGAGGATACAAAAATGAATCAAATGTGAATCCTACCTTCAAAGGAGCTAAAAGTCTAGTAATGGAGATAAGACGTGCCCACAGTGCAAAAATAGAAAAAAAAATGTCATAAAACAAGACATGGATAAAGTACTATTGCCACTCAGTAGGAGAGGTTACTTCTGACACAAAAGACCAGAGAAGCCTCACAGAGATGGTCTTGACTGCTTGAATAATGAGGACTGGGTAACACTTGCACACAAATTACGAGAGAGCAATCAAGGCAGGAGGTAAACCAGGAAAAGCGAAAAAAGGACAGAGTGCACAAAGTATATATGGAAAACCACAATCCAGTCTGGCGAACTTGTGCCATACTGCTCAGTGGGTGTGCCAGTGCCATTTGGTCAAATCTGCAGTAGCAAGACTGTTCCATGGGAAGCACTTTGGACCCCTAACCATTAAGTGTCCCCAGTGACCTGTACATTAAAATCATCAATACACATTTCCAAAGGCCCCTTGTTAAGAACCATTCTAAATTGGAGAAAACAGTATATAAAGGGCATTGTAAGAAATGTTTGGAAGCTTAGGTCACATCATGGGGGTATGGCCATTGTCACTATGAAATGAGAAGCTTTTTAAAAGTTGAGGATAAGGACAGTGGCAGAATCAGAGGTATCTTTCAGGATTAATCTAGCAGCCATATATACAGCTGGGTTAGAGAAGAGGAACAACTGGAAATAAGGAGGCCAGTTAGGACTGGCTATTATAGCAGTCGGGGAAACACGCAATTAGGACCAGAACTACTCAAAATGTGTTCTGTTCAACAGCACACTGTCCAAACCAATTTTAAATAACTCCAACAACTATGTATCCCTAGCTTTCATGATCTCCTCTAGTGTAATACGTCACTATCATTCATGTCAGAGAAAAAGGAGATTTCTCCATGTGCAGCAACAATGCCCACCATAGTGCAACGTGGAACTAAGGGTTTTTTGAATAGAAAATGTTGTATGCAATTATGCAGGTAGGTACCTTGCCTTATTACATATGGGCTAATTAGGAAACACATTATTTGTTAAGGCATTAGCATAACAAATCATTTAAAATGACACTTGAGAATAGGCAATTCAAAATGAAAGCCAAGATTACTAGTTTAAGTCTTTCAGACCTAAGGGAATCCATCAGGGCTCCACAAGGCAGCCAGCAGCTCTCAGCTAGGTGAGGATGATGGGCAGTAAATGAAAAGCTAGAGGCTGCTTTTAGGTACCTTCTTAGTTGGGGATCTACAGTGAACTCGGAGCTACTAAGTAAGCTCGAGTGACAGTAATAACCACTAAATAACTATGTACCATTCAAATGTCTATTATACATAAGCAATATATGAAATCCATTTAATATGCACATGAGATAAGAATTCAACAATATTACTGTTTTACAGACAAGACAACCGGAGCTCAAAGATGTTAAATAACTCATCCAAGGTCAGTCACTCCTAAAACACATTAACCCATGTCAGTCTGACTACAAATTGTTCTCTTTCTATGAAATTACTATATTTCTCAGAAATTACTATACGATGACAAGAAAAGCACTTAGAAGACACAAATAAATGGGACTAGCAAGGGAATAGAAAAACACGACCAGTTATGGTCATGAAACTCTAGATAGAAGTTAAGGGGCACAATGTAAAACTGACTGCTAACTTCTGAGAAAGTCCAATAGAGCCCCTAGGATGAACCAGTGTACCTGTGAAAAAAGAAGGGCACCTAATTTTAGCAAGGTCTTTGGGCAATCTTCCAGGTAAAAGGCAGAGATACAGATAACATACAACAAAAACACAGCATCTTTCTTCTCTCATTCATGAACTATATGAATATTTGCTTAAAAACAACTGCTTCTCTTCTGTAGTCTAAAAAATCAGAGCCAGGTGCAGATGGCGCATGCCTGTAACTGCAGCAATTCAAGAGGCTGAGGCAGAAAGATTGCTCAAGCCCAGGATGGATGGGGGTCTCCCTATTCTGCCCAGGACACCAGACTGGTCAAAATAGGGAGACTCCCATCTCAATCAATTATAAAAAACTCAAAATCAACTGATTTTTTTTTTTTTTTAGTAAACTGACAAATAATTTGTCACTTTGTCCCTTTGCATACTTTCCACACTAAAGTATACTGTGGTTGCATGTTTTACAAATCAACAATATAATATCCAGTCTCATCCAGTAACATTTAACAGCTGCTATCATGTTCCTAGTGTCCATTCCTGACCTTGTCTCCATTCCCAAATATGGACAACCAAACTTCCTCTTCAATTTATCCAATTAGGACAGAAGAAGACTAGACACCCAACTCTGTGCTACAAAGCTGAAAGAATCTCTTCCTCTACCAAATCTTCTCTAATGTTGAACACCTTTATCAACTCTTCCTGAGAGTTTTCCAACACTTACAGCTGCCAACTCCAAAATGATATTTTGCATATAATCTTAATATCTCAGTTTAACAACAGTATCAATTTTTCCTAACATCAATCCCTACTGCCATAAGAAGGTTTCATTTCCTCTGTTCAGTGATTTCTTTCCACTCGTTATGGGGAGGTAGACAGGAGGGTGCAGCAAGTGCCTTGATCATAAAATGCGGTGGCAACAGCTCTGCCTTTCCTCTTAACAAGCTGGGTCCCTGGATAACTTCTTAACCTAATAGTTATAAAATTCACTATTTGTGAATGAGGATGAAAAGGGCCCAAGTGACTAAAAACCAAGAGGTGAGTATGCAGCAGTCTACAGGAGAAATGTATCACAATTCTGTGGGTGACAACAGGAGTGAAGAGGAATGTGCTTTCCCTGAACCCACAGATCCCAAAGGGAAAAGGCTATGACATTCTATGACATTCTTTAAACTAATTAGTCCCCTAGCAGAAATTTCTGTTCTGAGTTGCAGTTAAATGGAGCCTTGTCTGCATTGAGCTTTAGCCTGGGAGAGTGAATGCAACCCAACACTTTCTCCTGTTGCTGGCCATTAACATAAGAGCTTTGAACCTTTGGTTATAAGAAATACCCAGTGTTTCATACCATTCCTGTACTTGGCTGTCTAAGTGACACAGTAACTGGACACACACACAAAAGGCTCTCTCCTTAATTTCTTAACTACAATATACAGGCACTATCATATTCACATGTGTAAATATCTACCTCCTTTGATTAGTTTTAAATAAGAATAAATTTATTGGCTATAAAGTTGTCTTAGGACTTTTGTATGGGTTTATTACTATTTATTTTTCTATATTCATATATTTTATTTTGAAATAAGATAGATTTCATTTTGCAGAATTTTTCATTTCTATATTCTAGAATATTAGTCTTGTCTCCGATGTTACCCACGTTTCGTTTTACATCATAAATTTATTGTTTTATCACACCTGGGCTTAAGTCTTTTTTAATTTTTACTTTTTCCACCCTGACCCTCATTGATATACCTGTTTAATGCTCAACTCTGTGATAACCAGTGGAAGTTTACTATAATGCCATCAAAGAAACAACGTTCTTTTTAGAAACCTACACTTGATATTGTTATTGGTGTCCCACCTCATTTAGCCCATCCCAAACCATCCTTTTAAAATTGCTAGATGAAAGCCGATTTTTTTCACTCAATAAACTGCTTTTTTGAACAGTCACACGTTCATAAAGCCTACTGAACTTCAAAAACTTCCTAGTCACAAAGACTTGGTGCCCAGTATTGTTTAGTGCAGAAGTTTAATCATCTCTAAAAATGGAAATTGGCTTTAACATGGACATTGGTGGGTATTTCATGATGTGTGAAAGACCCAGGTAGAGTCTCCCTGAAGGTAGAGTCGTATGTTAATTTAGAAATACATATGCAAAGTGTGTGAGAACATAGGTTTGAATGGCAGTAACAGACATTTGTTGATAGCTCCCTAGGTGCCAGACACTGCTTCTAAGTTGTCTGAGTCCATTTCGTATGGCTATATATAACAGAATACCTGAGGGTAGGTCACATTGCTTAAGCCCAGGAGTTTAGGGCAGCTGGGTAACATAGCAAGATCCCAACTCAAAAAGAAGTCTCACTAGCACCAACATGTAAAAAAATATTAGAACAAGATGTTTGGAAAAGGGTAGATGCTTAGAAAGAGATGCAAGCAGATAAGGCAGAGAAATGTTTTCCTAATTTCACTAGGGCAACAGGGTGCTCCCAGGTATAAAGTATGAAGGGAAACATTGTATAACAATGTTTGAAACTGGCCCATCTAGCAATTTCCAGAAATGCCAATTCTTTTATGATCTATTGAAACATTCAAAGCAATATTTTGGAAATCCAAATGAAGATCCTTGATATATGTGATGTTTGCTTTAAAACTCTGTGTGATTTTTGTTTGTTTATTATGTTTGTTATTATAAAAAGGAAAGTCATTCTTAATCACAAAATGGAAACTGTAAAGAAAAAAAAAAAAGAAGAAGGTAGGGGTGGAAGAGCGTGCCACACAAATCACCCCAAACTGGCTAGCTTTATGGAATAATCCGTCCTTGCCCCTCCGAGCTTCTGCTCCTTGCCGAGAATACCTAGTATTCCTTGGCTTATAGTTGGATCATCCTCCATTATCACATGCTGTCTTCCCTCTGTATATCTCTGTGTTCTCATTTATTCTTATCAGAACACCAGCCACTGGATTTAGGGCCCACTCTAAGCCAGTATGATCACATCTAACTTGATTACCAACGCAAAGACTCTACAGTACTCAATAGTGTAGGTGACTGTAACACAATGGTTAAGTATTTGGGTATCTAAACATAGAAAAGCTACAGTAAAAATGCAGTATAAAAGATAAAAAATGGACTGGGCATGGTGGCTCACGCCTGTAATCGCAGCACTTGGGAGGCCAAGGTGGGCAGATTACCTGAGGTCAGGAGTTCAAGACCAGCCTGGCCAACATGGCAAAACCCCATCTCTACTAAAAATATAAAAATTAGCCAGGCATGGTGGCGTGTGCCTGTAATCCTAGCTGCTCAGGAGGCTGAGACAGGAGAATCACTTGCACCCAGGAGGCGGAGCTTGCAGTGAGTCGAACTCATGCCACTGCACTCCAGCCTGGGTGACAAAGCAAGACTCTATCGAAAAAAAAAAAAAAAAAAGATATACCTGTATGGTACGCTTAACATGACTAGAGCTTGTTCCATGACTGGTGCAACAGGGGAAGTTAACGTGGGTGAGTCGGTGAGAGAGTGGTGAGTGAACGTGAAGGCCTAAGACATTACTGTACACTACTATAGACTTTATAAACACTGTATACTTAGGCTACATTATATTGGTTTTTAAAAATCTTTTTTCAATAATAGATTAGTCTTAGCTTACTATAACTTTTGTACTATATAAAATTTAAAGTTTTATTTTCTTACTTTTTAAAGTTGTTTGTTTAAAACTTAAACACAAACATACACATTAGCCTGGGCTTACACACGGTCAAGATCATCTATATCACTGTCTTCCACCTCCACATCTTGTCCCTCTTAGAAGGTCTTCAGAGGCAGGAACACACATGGAGCTGTCATCTCCTAGGATAACAATGCCTTCTTCTGGAATACCTACTGCCTGAGGCTGTTTTACAGTTAATTTTTTAAGAAAAATCAGTAGAAAGAGTATACTCTAAAACAACAACAGAAAGGATGGTATAGTAAATACATAAACTAGTCATGTGGTCATTTATTATCATTATATGACTGGAAGTACAGTAGGCTTGTTTACACCACCATCACTTCCAAACACGGGAGTAATTCATTGTGCTATGACATTACAAAAGCTACAACATCAGTAGGCAACAGAAATTTTTCAGCTCCAATATAATCTTATGGAGCCACCATCATAAAAGAGTATATGTGGTCTGCCCTTGACTGAAATGTTATGTGTCCCAAATAATGCCATCGTCACAAGTAGAATTTTAAGATATCTTTCGAGAGGGCACAATTCAACCCATGACAGATTTTTTTCAAAAAGATAGTAAAGAAAAAGGGGGCTCAATTAACACAGCAACAAGCATCTATTCTTCTACATACACAGTGATGGCCATTTCATATTGAATCCAAAAACCTCAAAATGGCTGACAAAATGCAAAAAAAGAGTTTCCTTTTCTTTTTTTACTAACTTCAAAATATGTTTGCAAACAAACATCCCAAACCATTATTCCAACCTGACTCCTTCCTGTTAATAAGAATTTTCATTCTCAAGGAGAGAGACACTCCTTTGGTATATATGTTTATTTACATATATAGACAACACTACTGTTGGAATGTACTCTTAATTCAGGGTTAAAACAAAAAAGCTTTCACTGTGGTTTCTCCATTCAGTGTCTGGTTTATGCCAATCAAATAAGGTTAGCATAATCTGGAAAATAAAAATTTGGTGACCATTGTCCAAATTGTCAAATGGAAAACCAAATAAGTTTCCTTATTAGATAGTGAAATATACTTAAGTGAAATTAAATAATTATGCCTATTATATCAAAAAGGAAGAAACTGAAATAAATTCAGAGATTGACACTTTGGTAACAGATGATTGCTGGTTCATTCTGCTGCCAAGGCAAATGTATCAAACAACTGTCACTGTTTCATGAGACTTGCTTGCAAGATAGTAGCTGGAAATGTTTGTTTAAAATATTCCTTGGTAATTAAAAAAAAAGAAATACATGTTTCATAATTTGTTTATTTTTAGGCAGCATGTAAACAAGTATCAAAATGGCCCTCTGACATATATCCTTTTAACATTCTCCATTGTGGCAGCACAGATGAGATACTTCAAGAATATTTTTTGATGATTTCTGACGATGAGCAAAATATGGTTATGTTTTAGGAGTAGAGCTAGAGCTTGCATAAACAAACACCAGATTTGAGACACTCCACTTCTTCCAACCCTGAAAATTACCATGGATAGGGGAGGAACACATCACAGACATTATTTCTGTTTTTGGTGCGTGTGTATGTGTGTTTTTAAAGACCGCAAAGAAGCATCTCTCTAGGACTGAAGGCACAATCACTATTTACAGTAAGGGTTTTGTGAGCACGGGCAAATATTCTTACAGAATTAATGAGGAAATACTAAACCCTTGTTCACATGGAAAAGGACCATTCATCTGAGTACTTAAATCTAATATTGATTAGTGAGAAAAGACACATACTCTCAGAGTCTCCTCCAGGTCTAAGCCTGTAAGATTCAAGGACATAGTGACTGCTCCTTCTTTATTTTGGTGAATGTAAAAAGCATTAATCTAAATGAGTTTTCACTGACATATATGTTCCACTCCCCTCCTTTAATGCCCCTCTGCATTGATTATATTTGTGAAGACTATGCTTCCGATGCATTTAAATTAGCATCTTTTCTATCTCAAATGTTACATAATGTTCTCAAATGTTACATAAACTCTGAAGTGTTCCATACATTATCTGATAGAAAAGTACCATTGATGAACAGTGAATAACACACATCTTTTTAAATAGATGGCCCAGCCAGGAGCAAAACTACCAAGGTGCTCCAAATCTACTGGGCGATTTACTAAGCCCACAAAAATAGAGATGAGAGTGGGGGTTAAAACCAAATACTGATACATAATAGAGGTATCATATTTAATTAAAGCTAAGGTTCCACTTTTTGTAAGATACAACATCAAATTTAAGATTCTACTTGTAAGACACAGTATTATTTTACATGCCACCATCAATTGTGACTAAGTTTCATCTCAAATTCAGAGATGTTAAGCTATGTGTGTTTATGTGTGTAAGGGGGTGCTTTTTAAGAATTTTTTTAAAAAACTGATATATCTCCAATAAAGGTAAGAAGGTAAGCTATACTTCATGAATATACTACAAAGCTTTTTTTTTTCCTTCTGTCACAGACGGAAAATCTTACCAGCAAAAACGACTTTATAGTTAATCCTACCCTTTACATTCATTCTGTATGATTCATATTAAGTATAATCAATCTACCTGCAAATAGA
This sequence comes from Cacajao melanocephalus, assembly GCA_963573385.1. Lineage (NCBI taxonomy): Eukaryota > Metazoa > Chordata > Mammalia > Primates > Pitheciidae > Cacajao > Cacajao melanocephalus. The sequence continues at coordinate 18,730 of CAUYLG010066545.1, forward strand.
CCTCAATGAATTAAGAGTATACTGTGCCAATTATTTGGAAGAACATGAACATACAAGGCACGTGATCACCCATTCATGTCACTTAATCTATGAAAAACCAAAACCTTAAATTTGGTCCCTTGGGAAACCAATAGTATACGTATGCCAAGAATTAGCCTGTGGCCCCCAAGCTGATCATTTTATTTGCATTAACTCAGGGTGAATAATGATCAGAAGGCAATTGGCAGAGACACACAGCCCCTAGCTCTGTTTGATGTATGATCCTGTGACAACACAATTAGCAAGAACCATTTCTCTTACATGAAAATACTAAGTCCAGATGTATCCTGGTGCCTGGAAAAGATGCTACACAGTGACAGCTGTTTGATGCTTCCATGCTGAATAGTTGCATTATGATCAGACACATGATTTGACCAATGAGATACCAGTGTACTCATAAACAATACATTACCAAAAAGAACTCTGGCCACCAAAATTAAAAATTAGAACACTCTCTTGCTTTTTGGTCTGCCTAAATCACAGTAAATGTGGGACACTTTTAGAGAAACATTATAAAGGGACTACTGCATTTTATGTAATTAAGCAATAAGCATATAGAAGCAATTAAGTATGTGGCATGAAATAGCAATAAGCATTCAGCACAACACAAATTACTCAACACATTCGTTCCACTTAAAAAAAATGGAAAGAACTGGTGACCTAGATAAAGCACTGAATTGAAAACTGAGAGAATTTAAAGAGTAAGGCATAGTGGTTACAAGTACAGCCTTTGGGTCAGGTCTGGGTTCTAGTCCCAAAGATTCCACTTACCAGCTATTTGACCTTGTACAAGTAACTTAACCTGTCCAAGCCTTAGCTTCCTGATATGAAAAATAAAGATTTTAAAAGGTCTCACATTATAGAGCTTTGACTTTGTCAGCAACCAATTAGACAATACAGCTAAAGCTATCTAATTAGTGCAGGTAAATCTATCTAAACATGCAAAATGATATTGCTATTTATCATCAGTACCAGTTACACCAATATCAAGCTATATAATTCCAAACCTTAAATTTCTTTCATCCTTAGAATTTGTTATTTTATTTTTGTGCCTTTCTTAAAGCACTTTTATTGTACAATACATTGTATTTATCTGTATTTCATCCTGACTCAGCCACTATCCCCATTTACTTTCAGAAACATTTTCGTGTCTCCACTCCCTGGTAGCTAACACGATACTGAAAAATATTTAAGTTCTATAGTTGTGCTAAGGAAATATCTGAGCAATGGGTGCACACAATTCTGCAGGTTTAAGACCTTCTGGGCCCTGGTATCCACTGCTTGCCACCCTGGACACTGGTGATGGTGAGTAGCACAAAGCTGGAAGGTCAGGCAGCAGCAAGGTCGCAAAGCGCTTCCATTTCCCTCCATTCAGAAGGATGCCTCCACATGAATATGTCAACTCAAAGGAGACACTAATGTGCTACTATGGAATTCTGCCACCCTGACCCATAAATATCCTTATCAGGAAGAGTAAAAAACTAATTCATTACAGGCTGAGAGTTAAAAAGCAATAGAGGATTAAGCAATGCACACTCCAGCAGTGGGCTACAAAAAGGGCACTGTTCCGGTTAATACAGGGGCTTTTGTAATGGAAAAGTAAAGAGAATATAAACATATATATGGAATTACTCATTAAATACATCCATCCATCTACCTATCTTTCTATCTACTTATATATATGCACATATACAACACACAAACACCCAGATTTTTTAAAAAGATTCCATCAACATTATACAAGGAAAAGACAAGACATTTCAAAGAAGCCCACTCAGGAATAAGAAACATGGAATAAACAGATCTGGACAAGGAACGGAAGCTGGTCAAAACATAAGAAATAGAAGAGAAACCAGGGAGGGACTACCAGAAAAAGAGGTGACCAGAATTATTTGGACAGGTTGCTAGAGAGAAATAGCAATTTAAGTTCAGGCCTCTGAATTCAGCAAGAACTCAATACTCTTGGTAGGAGAAACCACCAAGTAATAGCACAAAGAATTCAACAGGGCTGGCAAACATGTTTGCATCCTGCCCTTTGGCAAAGACAAGCATCCGTCTCCCTGACCTGGGGACAGACAGCCCAGGCTTTTGATTAGTTAGTACCCTGAGGAAGCAGAATTTACTACTGTCACTTCTTAAAAAAAAAAAAACACCCTACCTAATACTTCTAGGCTTTGAGAAACAAACCCAAGCTCTCTCTTGACCACTCTGAATTCTGTGCCAGCAGCTAACATTTTTACCACCAGTATCAAGACCTCCCTATCTCCAGTTCAGTCTCCTAATACCTAAACAAATCATATGGTATTAACCGATCCAGGAGCAATTCATTTACAAACTCCAGAGACGCCATGAAGATAAAGAATTTGCCATACACACATATTTAACTTATTGTTATGTAACTATATTCTCTGAGATAAAGAAGGTAGGACAGGAGTCAGAGAGGTGGGGAATAATTTTAAATGTTGACGGTTATCTATCCAGCCCTGTCCTCTCCCAAATGTCCTGAAAAGAGAAAGGACTTGACTATAAACTGTTCCTGATCCTAGGCAACGCACCTGACCATTCTGAAGCACTTCAGTTTGAGCAAAATAACACTAAATGGATTTTCAAGAATAATTTTCACTATATACAATTTTCATCTCATACTCTGACCTTAGATTCTACTCTCCAGTAAGATATAATTCTATTGTAATTTGTCTTTCTGATATTTAAATAAAAATCACAACTCTGCTATTTGATTAGCTACAGAGAATACGAGCACCATCTATACAGGCTGGAAACCTGAAGAATACAGCGCTTCTAACCACAGGAATGTTCACACAAAGAAGCATTGTCTCTAAAGTTTTAGTCAATTTTATCCCTTCATTTGAAAACATTCCTCAACTATCAAGATCATAGAAAATCTTTGTGTCCCACAAAAGTCCCCAGTGATTCAGATGGCTATACTGACAAGGCCACAATTATAAATAGAAATTATGAACTTACATAATGAAGCAAATTTGGTGGCCATTCTGAGTCACTGAGCATACCCAAAACAGGTATCTACCACTCTAATCCCCTTTGTAATCCTCTCCTCTGGTAATTGTGCCTCACATGTTTGTTATATAAGGGAAAAGCATAAAGTCCTTTGAGAATGAACAGTGAACAAGATAGAAAAATAGTTTTTAAAAAAAAGACTTTGATTAAAATCAGAGAACACAAACATTGCCTCTAATAAGGAAAGATGGAAGGTGACAGGCCGCTAATGAGGTGCTGAGAGATAACCATGGCAGCCCACCCCACAAAACTATTCTAGCTCAATACATGTCCCAGATTATGCTGGCTAAAGAGCTGCAGCATATTCAGTTATCCAGCCTCGTTTTACCAGGGGCTGACAGGTATGTATGGAAAAGGATTGAACAGAATGAAATTCTAAAAATTAAGCTTCAGATGGTGCCTAGTCTTCTTCTGTGAATATGTTTATTCTGCAGCCCCTCTTTCAACACACCAAAACCAGTGCTTCAAAGCCTATTATAAATTGCAGTGTTTGAGGCAATCCCAAACATGAGCAGTGATATACTATATATGTTTGGCTCTGCTCAGAGGTAAGATATACCTGTATAAGATTATAGAATTTAAGAAAATAAACATTTGCTCCTATTGATTCTTTAGAATGAAGAAGAAAGGGAAACGAATGGCATTTACAAACCTATATGACACTACCATCCAGAGACTGTGTTCTGGTCCCCAAGACTGATCAATGAAGAGAATTAATAGATTTGTTAGAATCATTATTAGAACCTAAGTTATTAGAACCTCATTAGCAGAGTCCAATTACAGACAAAAAGCCAAGCTATTTTAGCTGAACATTCATACCAATGGAAAAAAATAGAACCTTCTTAATCACTTTCATTATCAAAACAGACTCCCTGTTGGAGCCTTTTAATTGGAAGTCTACCATTTCAAAGACATTTGCATTTTATCAAACTATATTGACAGGGCTAATAGAAATAGCTTTGAGTGCCTAGCTTCATATCTCCCAGATATAAGAAGGCAGCTGTGGTGATCTACTGAAACAAAACAGGAAGACCAGGATAGGAAGCTGGGCCCCCAGCATGCAAACATCTGGTTGGAAATCTCACCATACTGTGAACCAGCTCTTCTCCTCTTCATGTCTACTACATTAAACAATGGGAAGGGATGAGGGAAGGAATAGTGAAAGAAGAGGACAATGGCACCACACCTAGTCATTATGTATAAAATGTCCCAAAGATAAAGGAATGTCATCAACTAACAAATGAACAAAAATGAGGAGTAGGATAGATGAGTAAGTGACAATGGTTTTGCAAACTAGCCACTTTGTACCATAGATGTATCTCTCTCTCTTCCCATCTTTCAAACACACATTATATCTAAACATCTAGGGTGCCACAGTGTTATTGCCATGAGCTGTATTTTGTTATTTATAGAGGCTATAAAAGTACACAGCACTTTACAAACCACAAAACACAGGCACCAGAGCCTGGAGGAACTCAGCCTAAATTACATACAAACAGTGGTGGGGAAAACAGAAAAATACTTAGTTGCACCAAATTTTGGCACAAATAATTCAGTAAGACAGTAAGAGAAGAGAAGAATTACTGAATAGCAACCACTACAAGGGTCCACACAAAGCAAAATCAATACCTCAGGAATCCAAAGCTTTAACTCCTGGAAAGCAAAGAGTTGATATCATCATAGCAGATCTATGGCAACTGCCATCTTTGGCATTGTCTTAGTCCGTTTATACTGCTATAACACAATACCTGAGACTTGGTAATTTATAAAGAGCAGAAATTTATTTCCTCACACTTCCATAGGCTGGGACTCCAAAATCAGGGCACCAATGGGTTCGATGCATGGTAAAAGCCTAGTCTTTTGCTTCCAAGATGGCACCTTGTTTGCTGCATCCTCCAGAGGGAAGGAGTGCTGCATCTTCACATGGCAGAAAGGATGGAAGGGGCAACAAAGAGCCCAAACTCCCTCCAACAAGCCCTTATATGTGGGCATTAATCCATTACACTTTCCCAAAGCCCCTACCTCTCAGCACTGTTAACACTAGAGATTACGTTTCCACCACATGAATTTTAGAGGACATGATCTGACCATAACCACCATCAAAAATGAATTTTGGTTTTCTAATAATATGATGCCATGTTTGTCCAAGGAATATTATAATGTGAATGCCATATAAACATCTAAAAGTTTACAGAAAAATGAAAAAATGAAAAATGGGTCAAAATACGATCTTACAATGGGTGTAGGAGTGCTTCAAACCTATTAATTATATTAAATTCAGCCCATTCAATTGATGATTACATCATCAGTTAAGGAAGCCATCAAATCCTTTATCTTTCTTGGTAAATTGGAGGCCTTAATCTTCTAAAACTTCTAGAAAGAAGAATTTCCCAGAGTCATAGAGAACTAAAATACAAGAAATTCTCTCCAGGCCTCAGCCTTGAAATGTTTAACTGAAGGATTTAAAGCTTAGTCCTTACTTCAGTACTCTCAGCGCTTATAAGAGATTGAAAAAAAACGGACAGACAGATGTTGTTAGTATCAAGTTTTACCAATTACAAAGGACCTAATGTTGCCACACGATTCTGTGGTATTTTACTGTTCCCACTATGCACAGAGCTTCAGGGGCTTCCTCAAACACAAAGTAGATGTCTGAGTGAGACATATGTCTGAGTGAGACATGCCAATCACAAATACTTGCGTGAGGAACTGTATTCTAACATATCACCACAAACAGTCAAAACCAGCCAGGTTCATTTTTTAAAAATGCAAATCAAAAATGCTCAGTGGTAGACTGTTAAATCAAAATTTGCAAGATCCTGGGCAATTCCTTGACCTCTGAGCTCACTGAGGGTAAACATCACGGGAAGTCTCTTGTTGCTACTTTTCTAATAAAGACCACTACAGAGTACAGTGGCATCATGGTGTGTTCCTAGATGTCATTTGCAGTCAAAATTGAAAATAATCACCTAACTGATTCTGATGGTCTTCTCATAAATTCCTCTTTAGTCTCCCAAAGAGCATGTTACCAATTCATCGCAAAAATCAGGCTCTAATCTCCTCCCATTCATCAACAGCGGCACCAGTCCCCTTCTCTATTCAAGGGGAAAACCATCTGCAATAGTTCTGCCCGATTTCCCCTGAAATTTTAGCTTCCACAGCCTGGTTTCTGAACCCTCAGCAATGGGAGCAATTTACCTCGATCAACTTCACCAGTCACTGTTGCAATTTAGCTAAGACATTTCCCAGGGGCCCATTAGAAAAGGTTCCAATTTGAAAAACTCACATCTGATCCTTCAAACCAGTCCTGGAAACATCATTTGGTACCAACTTAGACATTATTCTTTTTCAGATTCCAAATCCTTCACTTTGACACAGAAATCAAATTGGGAAATTTAAAAAGACAGGATTTCTGAAAATCAGCTCAACAAAAACTTAAATACATAAATATTAAAAGACATTCTGATAATAAGCACTGCCACATCCGTGTCAAAGTTCTGATTTGGTTTGGTTTTGTTATTCTACTCTATGCAGGCAAACTAAAGATGGCGGCCTAAGGCAGAGGAAGCCTTCAGCAGCATCTGCAATACAGCAACATCACAAATTTAATGAGTATGTGGAGTTCCTTCCAGAGTTAAGGACCATGAAAAGCCAAATTGCACTATTAAAATACCTCACATTCACACGTACATTGAACCTACTCAGCGAAGCTAACCTAAAGAGATGTGAAGTACACATAAGGTAGGAATGGTCACAGGGTAGGAAATAGCTCCTCTGGCAGAAGAAACAAAAATGTTTTCTATTAACAATAAGTAAAAAGTCAATGGCAACTTTCAGTTTGCTCTTATGAAATCCCTAATATTCAGCTTAGAATTACATGCTATCCCATAAATAATTGTATCATTATTCGCAATTAACAGACCTTGGCAATGTATTTTGGTAGTCTCATTTTATGCTTTTCTTTGTGTGTGTGTGTGTGAGAGAGAGAGAGAGAGACAGGGTCTCGCACTGTCACCCCAGCTGGAGTACAGTGACTCAGTCATAGCTCACTGCAACCGCCTCAGCCTCCAAAGCAGCTAGGACTGCAAGCATGCACCATCACATCTAGCTGATTTATTTTAATCTTGAGTAGAGACAGTGCCTCACTATGTTACTCAGGCTGGTCTTGAACTCCTGAGCTCAGGCAATCTTCCTGCCTCAGCCACCGAAAATACTGAGATTACAGGCATTAGCCACCATTCCTGCCTGGCCCTACCCTTTTCTAGATTACTAGTGCTTCTGAAACATAATGTAGAAAAAGTATCCTCACCACTACTTAAAATAATAATGATATCAAAAATTAGGTTAGTAAGTAGAATAGTCCTGGGGTTTTTGTCCAAAAAAAAAAAAAAAACAACAACAACAACAACAACAACACAAACCACCACTTGCTATCAATTATCAATAAATCAATTAACAAGTATCAAATTACCATTAATAGAAATAATTGGAAACAAAAAGTCATGCTCAGTTTGAGGCCAGCCTAGGCAAAAAGTAAGACTTTATCTCTTCAAAAAATAAAAAATTAGCTGGGCATGGTAGTGTGCAGCCATAGTCCTAACTACTTGAAAGGCTGAGGCAGGAGTAGCACTTGAGCCCAGAACATCAAGGCTGCAATGAGCTTTGATTATGCCACTGCACTCCAGCCTGGGCAACAGAGCAAGACCCTGCATCAAAAAAAAAAAAAAAAAAGCTTAATTTGACCGAATGTGTATATATGATGTGCACATATGCTTGATTTTATGAGATGGGTCTTACTATGTTACCCAGGCTGGTGTCGAACTCCTGAGCTCAAGAGTACCTGGCTAGCTAGGACTTCAAGTGTGCACTAACTTGCCCAGCGTCACATACTTGATTTTAAGTAACATTCATATATATTTTATACCAGGAGAATTATTCCAGGTTAAAATGATAGCGTTACATATTTTCTATATGACATGAGTTCTAGGAGTTTTGTCACCTGAATGTGTTCACTATTCCCCTATTCCTGGTTATTTAGGCTGTTTCTACCTTTCCTGAGAGATCACATTACAGTGAACATCTTTAGGCACAAAGCTTGGTTATTCCTCTAAATCATTCCCTTAGAGCTTTCAGAGGGGAATTACCCTGATACAGATTATGTACATTTGATGAAGTCACCTACATATTTAGCTAGTTTGACTGCATGGTCCCAAACAACAAAGCATGATGCCATTGCATATACAATTTCTTTTATAATAATTCCTTAAAAATAAAATGCAGAGAATTTTACAAACCTGTAACAGCTATTAACTAAATTTAGAAGTTACTTAAAAGTGTCAAGCTTGCTTCAGACACTCTGAGACCCATAACAGTCAGTATCACATATCAAGACAAACTTGAGTTTCAGTCATAGTTGCAGAGGTAAAGATGAGGGCAAAGTATTCTCTCTACTAGACTAAGCTGTCTCCTATGTTTAGGTAACTCATTGACTGAACTACGCTCCTTCAAAATTCATATGCTGAAGCCCTAACTCCAAGCAAGTACCTGAGAATGTGGCTATATTTGGAGATGAGCCTTTAAAAAGGTGATTACATTTAAATGAGGCCATTATGATGGGTCCTAATCTGGTGCTCCCATAAGGGGGGAGATTGGGACAGAGAGACATGGGGGGCTGCATGTGCAGAAAGGACGTGAAGAGACAGTAAGGGAGTAGTCATCTGCAAGTCAATAAGAGAGATCTCAGAAGAAACCAAATCTGAGACCACGAGACAACAAGAAACACTTTGATCTTGGACTTCCAGCCTCCCAAACTGTGAGAAAATAAATTTCTGTTGTATAACCCAATGAGTCTATGGTATTTTGTTACAGTAGCCCTAGCAAGCTAATAAAGTTATCAAATCTGAGCCCTGAGGACATTTCCATGTGTTCCCCCCAGTCTATTGTAAACCTTTTCATGTAAAGGTATAATATCAAGTTCGGTGTGGCTATGTTTTCACATGTGCCCACAAAGCAAGTAAATGTAAGATCAAGGAAGAAAATTTAAGATCTCTTCCTCTCACACCAAAACTCTTTCCACCATATTACTAGAATAATTATAAACGAGAGCCCCAGGTATTTCTAAGCATCAGTATGAAGAATCTACAATTTAATCTTAAATCAATTAATTTCTGGAATATAGTTCCTGAGCATGCTCAAAAACAGCCAATAGTTTTGAACAAAAATGTACCAATGTATAAGCCTTTGGAAAATACGGTAACAATCATATGGCTATACGGAAGATGCGTCTTCAAAGAAAAACTAAAAACTGGTAATTTTAAAAGACAAAGGCTATGAGCAAATAAGAGGAGAAACTTGCTTTTGGCAGAGGGAGGAATCTAATTTTAACAAGTTTCAAGGAAAGATGTGTATAAAGAATGCAGTCAAATGACCAATAATAAAATCATATGAATACTAGCTTTAAACCATGGATTATAAAAGTTAAAACAACTTTCAGGTTTTCAAGACTAAAAATTTCTAGGAAAAGATAGAAGAGACAAGTGTTACAGAACAATGTAACACATATGACTATGTGTTTAAAGTCTCTGTAAATCTCCTTCTATCCTCACCATATTCATTTTGTTGGTGTTGCATAGCTTTCTTCCCTTAGTTGATACTTTCTCAGCTAATCAAGGGGGTAAAATACTCCAACACACCTGATGACATGGTGACCACAGCTCTGTTACCTTGAAATTCTAAGATTTCATCAAACCATAACTGAGAAAATGATGACCACGGACAGCTTGAGTTTAAGGTTTCCTTTACAAAGAAATTTACGTATAGATATTTGAAAGTTCTGTCCTCCCCAAAACCCTCACACAAAAAGAAACTTTTGGGATATGGGGAAGATTAACTTAGCTGAAGTCAGAGAAGTTGAATTGTAATGAGATGCAGGCAAAATACTCAAAATTCTTCAGCATGCTAATTTTGTACTTGATGGCCAAGATGATAGAGGTAGGTGGCCTAGAAAACCATATGGAGATGTGATGAAAACTATGCTTTCCAGAAGTCCTAGTTAAGGTATATATGGAGAGCAATATACCACTTGAAATCTATTTCTGAAATCTTTTTATACGGTTTAAATGTTCTCTAAAGATTATGCTATAAACTGGAATTCTGAGGATCTAGAATTTCGTTGAGAATACAGTTTGTGATGACAATGTAGTTTCTGGTTCATCAGTACTGCATCCTTGCAATATCAGCAACTAGCAAATGCCCCAGCACTTAGTAGGGCCTCACTGCTTGAAGGCATGAGTAAGCAACTTAAGAAAGGAAAAGTCAGATGAAAAGCTAACACTATGAGGATAATTAGGTTAAGGGGAAAAAAAGTTTGCCGAGGCTCTTCCCTTAATGTTGGCAAAGAGAAGGCAGAAAGGCAAAATGTATGGCAGAGAGGTGCCTTTTTAGACTCTTGCAAAGTTATACATTAACTTCATAACTAATCTTTCTTACTGTCGTCAAGGCACATAATGATTCTCCTAGGCAAAGCTAGGAAATTAATAGTGTTATTAAAGTCAAACAAAATACTTTGCCCTTAACAGGCTATGAGCAGGTGATTACATTCCTCTTGAAAGCAAACAAAAAGACAGTAATGTTTGTTAAATGTCTTCTATGTATTATCTTATTCAACTTCATTTAACAAGCAACAACCATGAAAAGTCATCATTATGGTGCCCGCTTTATGCATTCAAACAGAGAATTAAATATAATTATCCTCTCACTATCTCAGAACTTGTGATGGAGCTGGTTTCAGACACAATTAGCCCACCCTTTAAAGTCCATTCCTTTTCCATTCCTCATCCAGTCTCTCACATAATAAACAAGAGAAATTAATGATTAATGACTGAAATAAGTCAAAGAAGTGCACATCCAAATCATGAGGGGACTAAGATGACATTTCCAGAGCAAGTCTGGCATGTTGGTGCCAGAGCCCAAGTGGACTGAGGGAAGTCCATAGGGAAGGCAGCCTGTCATGAGGAGTCTGAACCCAAGCAGGGTAAGAGAGACACATGGGGGAGACAGGAGCCCAAGTACGTCGAGCAGGTTGTCCACTTGGGGAGGGAAGGAAGATCCTGACTGGGGGCACTATAGGGTACATTCCTAGCGGAGAGGTTGGCAGCAGAAATGGTGGGATAATTTGTTACATACAGGGAAAATGATAAACTCAGTAAATAGTAACAGAAGCAAGACTTCTCACTGTTGGAGAAGGGAGTTACAAATGCAAAAAGGGAGAAAACTAGCTGAACCCTGTGGTGTTGGGTTGGAACTGGAGGTACAGGTGTGGATATATGGTTTGCAACATAAATAGGGTGTTACAGAAATACATAAAGACATAAATATATATATGGATGTATATGCATCTATGTATTTGCTAGAGCTTATCAACTGAGATGGTCTGGGAGCAGCAACACTCCAGTAGCAATGAGCATACCTGATGCCAAGATCTTGACTTTTAGATACCATTTTCTACTACTCCTTGGGAAAATGGCTGACTCTAGAGCTGAGCTGGAGACAGTTTAAGATAAGCCTCATCCCACAAAGCAAGAAATGGATCAAAGAAGGCTGGGGACACATCAAAAGGACACAGGAACCAGTTAAAAGAGCTCTCACGAGTCAAATCAGGGACAATTTAAATATCAAAACAAAAAATATTAATGTATTATAACTCACTGATAAAGTATCAAACCAAGAGTCCATATTGATAAAAATTAACTTGATTTTATATAGTTTCAAGGCACCTCCCCACAAAATGTTTATTATTTGATTAGGAGGCAGTCTGTTACAGTAGAAAATCCTGACAGACACCGTCTTAAGTCACATACTACATTCTGATGATTCTTATCTATGCATTTGGCTTGTCTGCAAGTTGTCTACTAAGCAGTATATAAGCGTTACCACCTATCTGCCTGCCTGCCTGTCTGCCTGTCTGTCTATCTACCTTTGAGACAGCATCTTGCTGTGTCACCCAGGCCAGTAGCACAATCATGGTCCACTGCAGCCTCAACCTCCTGGGCTCAAGCGATGTTCCCATTTTCATCTCCTGAGGAGCCAGGACCACAGGCATGCACCACCATGCCCTGCTAATTTTTTAATTTTTGTAGAGACAGGGTTTCCCTATGTTCCTAGGCTGGTCTCAAGTTATCCTCCTGCCTCCGCCTCCCAAAGTGCTGAGATCACAGGCATGAGCCACCGTGCCTAGCCTGTTACTTTAAAAATCTCAAACAAATGTCTCTCCTCCTTTTCTTATGTCAATTTTTCACTAAATCAAAAAGGGTTACATATTAGTTTAAAATATTAGCAAGGTTCTACTATAAAAATTTAAATCTCAAAACCACGTGATCAGGTAGCAGTAAATGCTGAAATCAAATCAAGATTTCAACACAGATGCTATATACATCAGACATTTTATAATGAAAATATTATAGCAACAAAAAAAACCATAGTCATATATGTAAAAATCCCAATACACTATTAACCTTTTAACTAAACAGAGGTAACTCACAGGATAGGACATGGAATTCCACGAGGATAGGGGGTATGTCTTTTCTAACTGACTTTCTACAGATGTGCTTTGCATATAGTAAAATCTCACTAAAGTAAGAGCAAAGAACAGATCCCCAGCTGTGAATGAAATAAGGACATAATGTTGCAAGATCAGCAATACCGCCTGGTATTCTATCCACAGGAGACCTCTGAGCTGTAATTTCCTTGTTTGTCAAATGTGGATAGTACTAACAGTACATAATCAATAGTACTGTTTTATGACTTATATGAACACGTGTTTAAAAATGGTTAGATTTTGCTTAGTAAGTTCACAATAATACGGCAACTATGATCATTTCTATGTAATAACATTAATTTAACTTCCTCCAAAGTAAATTTTGTGTGGCTGTGTTACAAGGAAACCTGGTATTCCCCTGAGAGTCAGGAAGATCCTGCAGCATAGCAATTGCTTACAGTTATATTGATACTTATATTCCAGCATGGAAGAAGCATCAACAGCAGGGAAGCTTTCCAAAAATAAAGTGAAGAGAAGACACGAATGTCTTCTGAAACAAAAAGATGTAAGAATATAGGAAACATTTTCCGAAACATTTAAGAAACATTGTCAGCCACTAAGAGAAGAAAGCCAAGCCACAAATTAGAAGATATTCACAAAACACTCAACTAAAGAGTCACATTCAGAATATACAAACAGCTCCTAACAATCTATAAGAAAAGGATGAACAACCCAATTCTAAAAATTAAAATCATCAGAAGATCTGAATAAGCATTTCACAAAAGATATCCAAATGCCTGATAACCTTATAAAAAGTTGCTCCATGTGAGAAATGTAAATTAAAACCAATTGAGATTCCACTATAAACAAACCTGAACAGCAAAAACTAAAACCATAAAAACACCAGTGTTGGCATGGATGTGGAACAACTTTCCACATAGTAACATTGGAAAAGTGTTTGGCAGTACTAACCAAAGCTAAACATTCATCTACCAGATGACCCAACAATATCATTCCTAGATACACACAAAGAAACGAATGAGCACATCCACCAAAAGACATACACAAGAATGTTCATTAGCAGCTTTATCATAATAGACCCAGGCTGGAAACAATCTAAATGACCATTAACAAGAGAATAAACTGTAGTTTATTCAAACAATGGAATATCGTCCAGAAAAGAACCACCAGTGATACAAATAACAGCACAAATAAATCTCACAGACATTACATTTCATGAAAAAAGCCAGATATTAAAAGCTGCCTACTGTATGGCTGTACTTACTGAAGTTTGAGAACAGGCACAACTAATTGATGTGGAATAGTGGTTATTTTAAGCCATAAAAAATGCCATCTGGGAATGGACACAAGGGAACCTTTTGGGATGCTAAAAATTTTCGGCTGGGCACAGTGGCTCATGCCTGTAATCCCAGCACTTTGGGAGGCCAAGGCGGGAGGATCACCTGAGGTTGGGAGTTTGAGACCAGCCTGATCAACAGGAGAAACCCCGTCTCTAATAAAAGTACAAAAAATCAGCTGGGTGTGGTGGCACATGCCTGTAATCCCAGGTACTTGAGAGGCTAAGGCAGGAGAATTGCTTGAACTTGGGAGGCGGAAGTTGCGATGAGCCAAGATCGCACCATTGCACTCCAGCCTGGGCAATAAGAGTGAAACTCCATCTCAAAATAAAACAAATTTCTATGTCTTGATTTGGGAGACAGATACACTAGTGTATCCACATAGATATATGCATTTAATTGTACATATATTTATATTTAAGATTATTGCACAGTATACAAATAACTGGATATTGACCTCAATTTAAAAAGTATTTTATTTAAAAAAACGAAAGCTTTCAGAAAGTGGGAAAGATACACAGAGTAATACCATTTACATTTAAACAAATAATATTTTTGTTAGTATTAGGAAGATAACCTGCAAATTACTTAAAATATGTACCATTATGCAAATATATGCAAATTATTCCTGGTGACATCTGGCAATTCTACCTCTTAAGAAATGAAGAAGCTGTGTATCTAATTTGTCTGGGGACAGCTACATGACCTGGGGAAGCTCAGATACTATGTCGCCACATATCCTAGCAGAAGATAAGCCTTGGAGGGCAAGATCTCAGAGGAATGGCTAAAGCAGAGAGGCTGCTGGAAAGAAGAAATTCTGGATATACAGGAAGATACAAAAAGAGTCAGAGTTAAGGACAATGGAAGACCTAGAGTTGCCACATTCTAGAACACAGCTTCTGCTTCACATGGACACAGGGAGGGGATCATCACACACCAGGGCCTGTTTGGGGCAGGCGGCTAGGGGAAAGACAGCAGGGGGTGGGGAGCTAGGGGAGGGATAGCATTAGGAGAAATACCTATGTAGATGACATGACAGGTGATAGATGCAGCAAACCGCCATGGCATATGTATACCTATGTAACAAGCCTGCACTTTCTGCACATGTACCCCAGAACTTAAAGTATAATAATAAAAAATAAAATAAAGAATTAAGATAAAATGGAAAATATACCCCCAATTACTTTCTAGTTTGTGATTTTTTTTTTTTTCAATTACAGAAAATGCACTTACAGAGCTTGGCTCCAGTCCCTCCCTGCTCCCGTGCCCCTATATGCTTTAAAACAACACACAGGTCTGAAGTACGTAAGGTACTGCACTGAAGTGGATGTTGTGAGGGAGGTACAAGGGAGAAAGGAAAGGAGGGCTAATAGGCAGAAACATCATAATTGATGGGGAGCAATTAGCGCACCTATGGTTCCAAGACACGATGATAGGGGCCTCACTCACTTGCTAACTTTAACTTACTAAGCCTAATAAAAAAAACAAAGAAAGTGACTTTTAAAATGCCTGTGCCCTAAATTCTTGATTGCCTGCTGCACTAACTTGGCACAGTTTATAGCCTGCACTCCCTAAACGGCTGCATGTTGGTCAGCTACACAAGTGACCAGAGCCTGCTACACTCCTTATCCAATGTCCTCAAAGGAGAAATCCCGTTATGACTTCTGAAATATAACCAGTCTTGCTAAAATTACCCAACATCTGTTAAGTCTTACAGGTTCTGAAACCGCCCAGTGCTTACGCTGGGTCATTTTCCCTGCTCGGCATACATCTCTCAGATCGCAGAATCAGATTATACAGAATTCACAGAAATTCCCTTTCTTATCTACCTGGACTAGCCCAGTTTATCTTAGATGATAAATTCCTTTCATAAACATAGTTAATCAATCCTACTGAACAATTCGAGATTCAACTACCTCAAATTATCAAATTTATCAGAACATGAGATGATCTGAAATTAAAATACTGCAGATCAAAGGCCGCAAACTGAAAGTAGAATCCATCTCTCCACAGGCCCTAGCACTCTCCCAAATGACAACCAAACTCTAGACACATTTAAGACAAAAGCTCCTCTAGCGTAATTGGTTTATAACAACCAAAAGTTTATCTACTGCCCACTGGCATTTATCAGCTCTAATACTTCAAAGGCTGATAGTGCAAGCTCATTTTATTTAAGCTCCATAAATCCCCAAATATTCACAAGTATTTTTCAATTCCAATCCAACTGACTTTTCTTTTATTGAAAACAAATGGAAACACTAAACATTGTTTAAAAAAATTAATAGACTATTCCCATTATCAAACCCAGACTACAAGTACTTGTAGAGTAGCATAGTCTTGTATTTGTGTATAATACTCCTACATTCATATAGCACTGCAATCCCATTAGCAGCAGGCTTAAATTAATAAAATTGTTTGTCTTGTCAGCTTGTGTTACACGTTGTACAAACTTGTTAGATAATCAGCAGAGGCATGACAATTCATTATCCTACAGGGAGCCGGTCTGAAACCAGCAGCTTCCGCTTTCAAACAGAGGCACCACATCAAATTAGACCATCATTTGCAGCCAGCTGCTGCACATTCTGAAGGGCACAGACAAAGAAACTCCACATCCATACTACCATTCACCGGCAACAAGAGATTTTACATTTCACTCCCCAATGCCCAAGCACCTATGGCTGCCCAGCATCAGCAGAATTATATTTTGAGAAGTCTCTGAAAGAAGACAGATTTGACTTTTTCAAGTCCTCAGTATGGCTGGCAAAGGTAAAAGATGTGGTCCGATTTTACACTGGGCTTTAGCATCAGCACTTGGCTCCTAACAAACCAGCAAATGTTGCTCTTCTCCAGCAAAGAGTGAGAAAGGAGGAAGAAAAAAATGAACCCTTCCTGAACAGAACTTCCTCATTTCAGCTTTAATCAGATGCCTCACACTACAACTGCACAGAGGTAGGGGCAGTTAGTTGCCACTCCATTAGCTGTGGAAGAACATGATGTCACTCTCCTCTTGGGCTCCTTGTTACCCAACAAATTTCGGGCAACAGGAAGTAGACACCAGTTACATACTTCTTGGCATCATGTACCCAAAATTCTTTTTTTTTTTTTTTTTTTTTAGACAGAGTCACAATCCGTCACCAGGCGCCAGGCTGGAGTGCAGTGGTGCGACCTCAGTTCACTGCAACCTCCACCTCCTGGGTTCAAGCAATTCTCCTGCCTCAGCCTCCCGAGTAGCTGGGACTACAGGTGCGGACTACCACGCCCAGCTAATTTTTTTTGTATTTTTAGTAGAGATGGGGTTTCATCATGTTGGCCAGGATGGTCTCGATCTCTTGACCTCGTGATCCATCCGCCTTGGCCTCCCAAAGTGCTGGGATTACAGGTGTGAGCCACCGCGCCCGGCCTCATGTACCCAAAATTCTAATTGGTGATAGGTGGAAGATCATGTGCCAAATGTTTCTGTAGGTTGCACAGACCACCCCTAAAACCTGGCCCCTGAACTAAGTTAGAGCAATGCAAATTAGAACAGGCCCATGGACAAAAAGGAATTCATTTAGGTCTAAAAGAAATAAGGCTTTTAGAAACATGAAAATAAGATCCACAACTTGAATGCTATATCTGTTAGGCTTTTAATGCTGATTACCATCAGACCAGTGAAATATCTGCAAGCCAAAAGCAGTTTTCCAAACTGCCCGGTGATCCAAAAAAATATGGTTCCCCAGTTGAGACTAAATAAATCTGGCCAACCATCAAGTCTGTGGTATTATTTCAAAATTTCGTCTGTCCTTCTCTGACAGAATAACAACCTTCCAACGCACTGCTGGTCTTGGTCACGTGACCTTCAGTACCCTTTTCTAGGAAAGAAGCATCAGCACTTCCCTGGCCTGGTGGATTTGGGAGTGGCCAGTGAAATCACAGTGAGTCAGCCCTTGATTGCCAGATCTCTCTTTCCCTCCACTGTGATAAGGGCAAAATGCCATATAACAAATTATCTGTTAACCTGGACCCTAAAGTGACGGAAACGTGAAGCAGAGCCACAGCCTACCTATGATGGATATAAGAGTGAGAAATAAACCTCTACTGTTATAAAGCCACTGAGCTTTTGTTACTGCAACATGACTTACCCTTAGTGGATTGCATAAAGCCTATAGGAAATTTGGTTCCGGAAAGGATACTGATGCTATAGTGAGAAGCAACAAAACATCCAATCAGAGAGGCAGAATAGGATCTCTCAAAGCATGATGGCCCAGTTTAAGAAAGAAAAATTATTTTATTCTATCTGACTTCCTCAATCTGAGCCCTATTTTCACTCAAGAAGATAATCTATACAATTCCAACAGAGAAATCATTTTCTATTCTCCAAATAGAAAATACTATGACACAAAATGACACATCACATTCAGAGAGTCTAATATCTGCTTTATCTTTCTCTGCTTCCTATTTTGCTATCAGGATGCTAGTTCCAATTCACTTCTAATTGATAATCCACTTTGGGCTAAATGTGAATAAAATACTAATAAAAAGCCTCTGGGTGTTCAAGGAGACTCTAGTGGAAGCTAATTTGTGGGAAGGGATCTATTCTGGTTCTTCAGGCATCAAAATCTTACTTCCTCATTGTGATCTGGATGGGTGTAGTATTGACAACGGGAAGTAACCATTTTAGCAGTAATCAATTGTTACAAAATTCTATGAGCTGGGCAGGGTTCAGGAGTAAAGACACATTTCAGTGCTAAAAATATTCTTCAGAGCCCAAAGAAAGCAGGAAATAATAGACAGTGCCTAATGAACACAATAAAGGAGGAAGGAAAATCTATAACACCAGACTGCTCTACCTTACTTTGTTCACACATTCTGGATTTCCTGCGAAAATATCAAAAGATTTATTAGAAATGAAAGGCCTAGGCACCCTTAGGAGCCTCTTTTGCTTACCTTGGTCTCAGTTCTGTTACGTAACCAATAAGAACAGAAGAAGCAAGGATCTCATTGGGGACTGGAGTTTCATCTTTGGTGGCAGGGGAAGAGGAAAGGCTTTTTCAATTAAAAAAAAAGTTTAGAAAAAAAAATCAACATCTCAATTTTCATGCCAAACACACCTACAAGCAACATCTGGCTCCTAGCGTCCAAGGCTCCAACAGGCCTATTCTGCACTGTCTCTGCTTTTCAAGACATAAAAGTACACTATTTCCTATTATCATTGTTGCTGTTGGTAAAAATTTCTATTCACATCATCCCCTCAAAGCATAAGCTACTCCAGTAAGAATTTAAAACACCTCTGCCTGAACCCAGTCTCTTCTACACCAAACTCTGAGTCAAATAAGACACTTGACAGAAATTCATTATCCAAGAACAAGCACTGAATTTTTAGCACTCTGGAGCTCTGAAGGGGGACATTATTTGTCCCTAAAAAACGGGGAGTGAGTTAAGATCACTGGGTCAATATCATGTTTATCTCCATGCTGCCAAACCACACAAACCAGAGTTCAGGAAAAACAGTACCTGATCAATGCGAAGCCAGCTGTCTTCAAGCAGATATTCCTTAGACAATGACGGAAGAAAAGGAGGCAGAGTTGGAATAAAGTCCAATGCTCAATAAAGGCGGTATACCAGGGGTCAGTAAACATAATCTGGCCTTTCTGTGAGGCCTATAAGCTGAAAATGGTTTTTACACTTTGTAATGGTTTGAAAGAAAATCAAAAGAACAATATTTGGAGATGTGAAAACTTTATGAAATTCAGATTTCAGCATTTGAAAATAAAGTTTCATTGAAACACAGCCATACCCATGCATTTAGGCAGTTAGTGTATACGGCTGATTTCAGCTACAATGGCAGAGTTGATTAGTTTTGTGACAAAGAGTCCATGGTCCACAAATCTAAATATTTGCTTACATATTTATCATTTGGCCCTTTATAGAAAATCAAGTATCCTGGCCCCTGCCATATACTTTTTAAATTCCTCTTCCGCTTAGCCAAAGGAAACAGAGTCGAAAACTCCAGCACTACCAATGGAACAACCAAGCAGTCCAGATGGGTAGTCTGTCCAGCAGTGAGAGGCTAGCTGGGTGTCCAAAGAAAAGTGGCCATATTCATCTTTCTATTTCCAATAGCTGGCATATAATAGGCATGTAATAAATGTGTTTTGTTGAATTGCTGGTGAACATAAGCATTATGATGGCTCCAAAACAAAGCTCACCACACAGGATTTACCAACACACCCACCCCCTCCAAATTTCCACCTGCTCACTTTCAGAAACCACAAGACACCATAGAGAGTGAAATAAAAATCACTCTTATAATTTATATGGAGACCAGCATATCAAGTACAATTCCCACCAGAATAAATTTTCCAGTTCTATCAGGAAGACAATATCCTAGGATGTGACAAAATGGAAAAGATGAGAAGGGGAGAGACAGAAATGCTACATCTAACAACATGGCTGGCTCAGCTGGATCCCAGCCAACAACTGGCCCCATCGATCAGATATTCACAGGGCAGCAAGGAAAAAGGATGGGAAGAGGCAAGCACGCCAGCCTTACACTCGGACGCTTCTTGGGATTCAGGCAACAGCTGCACACCGGGTAATGCTCCTGCAAGCAGTCAGCTGGGGAAGCATTGTGCCTCATCCTCACTAAGAGCTCCGGCTACAGACCAGTCCACGCTATTTGGACAGCCAATTGCCCATGACTAGGCCAGTGTCCAGAGGATGCTGAGTAACCAGGGAATGCAATAGGGTCATTTGTTTACAACAACAATCTTGCAAAACTGCAAGTCCTCTCCTTATTTTCCAAACCCTGCCCAGCCCACAGATTCGCTGTAACAGGGAGGTTGCTATGAGTCACACAGAACCCCATATCACTATCTTTCAAACAAATGAGGACACGGAGGCCTGTCTCTCTAGAAGGAATGTCCCTAGGCCAGATAAAGGCTATAACCTAAGACTCTCTCTAGCTAACTTCCTTTTTTAACTGGTAAGCTTTTCCACCTCAAAAAACCTTCCCTATTTTAAACCATGGCTCAATTCATCTATGTAGTATAAAACCAGAGAATCTACTACATGAGCAATGCACAGGCAGAAAAGCAACTGCTCACCTGACATTGTAAACAGTGCATACCACTCCACCATGGAGACAGCCAGGACTCAGCTCTTGAAACTACACTATCCTAATTCATGGGCTACAATATCAAATGACTCAAGTATGCGAGACAAGCCAAAATCTGCAAAAGCCCTCTAGCAATGCTAAGAAGGCTTCTTTTGAACCAAGTCTGGTCATCCATAACCTGCAGTCTAGTTAGGCTTTTACACCTTTCAACAAGAGGAGGAAGACTGAAACTGAATGGATTTCAACACACACATCCACACACCCACACCCACACCCTACCATGGAAACAAAACACCAACAACACTTAAAACAGAGCTGTTTGCTTATACTAATTTTCTAGATCCACCTCAGTAACATCAATAAAGTATATTCTGCCTCTTCAGAGCCATTAGGAAACCAAAAAAATTCTACCACCAAAACAGACAAGATACTACTGTTACGTGCATCCCAGAGCGAAGACCAGGTATAATGGAAGGGAAGAACGTGCGAAAGATTTTACACTAGTCCAAACAGACTAGTATAAACTCATCCTTATAATTTTTTTTATAACACATTTAGTGGTAAAACTTAACATAACCTGAAATTATTTGCTGCAAAACAGATGTGAGGTCACTTTAAATTCCTTATCCCAGTTAGTGTGAATTCGAGTTAAATATCTTTAATCCAAAAATTCAAAATCTAAAATGATCCAAAATCTGAAACGTTTTGGGCATCGACATGACACACAAAGGAAATGCTCATTTAAACATTTCAGATTTGTGGATTAGGGATGCTGAACCAGGAAATATAATACAAATATTACATAATCCAAAAAAATCCAAAACATTTCTGATCCCAAGCATTTCAGATAAGGGATATTCAACCTGTATTCATTATATTTCACTGTATAAATTTTAATGTGTTTAATATTATGGGGTTGTTACCCACAACCCCACTGAGGGTAGTATGTAATTAACATACTACACATGTTATCATACAACCTTTCTAAAATTCATAAACTTCTGAATTCAACCCCTAAAGGGTTGTGACAAAAGACTGTGGACCTACATTATCTTAATTTTCCTCGGCACTCCCACCAGTGGTGCAGCTCTGAAACTTTCCACTCATGAGAACCAGCACAACAAGGGCCTACATATCCTCCAACTCAACCCTCAGCCCTTCTGAATACTTATGCTATGACCCATCTGCAGTCCGTGCAACCCATTACTGGATGAACAATAAATCTTTACATAGCCAAATCAAAATTGTTGCTATACAAAACTTTGTTTAGCTTAAACTTCACTTACTTTTTTTTTTTTTTTTTTTTTTTGAGACAGGGTCACTTTCTGTCACCCAGGCTAGAGTGCAGTAGGATGATTATGGCTCACTGTAGCCTTCGCCTCCTGGGCTCAAATGACCCTCCCACCTCAGGCTTCCAAATAGCTGGGACTAAAGGCACATGCTACCAAGCCCGGAGTCTGTGTGTGTGGAAATGGGGTCTCACTATGTTGCCCAAGTTGGTCTAGAATTCCTGGCTTCAACCAATCCTCCCACCTTGGCCTTCCAAAGTGTTGGGATTGCAGGCTTAAGCCACCGCACCCAGCTTCAACTTCCTGTTTGTAGGTTCCCAGCTGGAGGCTGTACATCCAACTCTTGAAGCTGAACTCCTTGTGGTTATACCCAAAGTCTCCTAAACCAGCTCCACCGATTTTTATAACTAAATTCCTGTCCTCCTGGATTAAAACTTTACATTTCTGTTGATAAATTCACATCCATTGATCTACAACTTAACCACCCCCTTCCAAATTTCAGCAATCAACAAACCTTGTTGACTCTTCCCGGTGTGAACGTTCTTGCATCCTTTCCTTCCTTTCCATGTACACTGCCTAATTAAGCCTCTATGTACCTCATTATTGATACCACCAACACGGCCTCTTTACCAGAGATTAATATTCCTCACATAACACTGTAATCACATCAAATCCCTGCTCAAAAGCCGTCAATGACTTAGCCCACAGAATGAAGTCAAAGCTACCCTTAGGATAGATGGCTTTCAAGACTGTTCCACTTTGGATTCAAGCTACCTCCCAGGCCCGTCTTCTTAAGACTAGAAGTATATCTGAGTCAGGAAAGCTTTTAGAAATATATCCCACTTTGGGAGGCCAAGGCAGGAGGATCGCTTGAGCCCAGGAGCTCAAGACCAGCCTGGGCAACATGGTGAGACCCCATCTCTACAAAAAATTGCTGGGTGTGGTGGCTTATGCCTATAATCCCAGCTAGTTGGGAGGCTGAGGTAGAAGGATCACCTGAGCTCAGGAGTTTGAGGCTGCAGTGAGCCATGATTGTACCACCTGGGTGACAGAGTGAGACGCCTCAAAAAAAAAAAAAGAGAGAGAGAAAAAAATATATATATATATATATTAATATATCCATGTCGGCATATCCTACACAGATATTCTGACTTCATGGGGGGTGCACAGCAGGAATCTGTTCTGTTACTGTTGCTCTTTCTTGGTTTTGAGTATTGTTTTTTAAAGTTTCTCTTTAAGTCTGTACTCAAAGTTTGGAGGCTACTGCTCTAAAAAAAACTGTTTTACTTCCAGCATCCACATACTGAACCTTTCATTCAACTACCCTTCAAAACCTGCTTGAATGCCATTTCTTCACCTAAAGCATCCTTTTCCACCCCATGCTGAAACACTTTCTCCCGCTTCTTAACAATTATAGCAATTTCTAACAGACCAATTCGTGTAGTTTTGTTTACTTTCTACTGAAGTAGGAATACGATTTCTAATGCATATGTTCTTACTTTTAAAAATATTTTGTGTGTTTAAGCTTATTGCTCAGTAAGGTTACAAATTCCTTTAGGGGAAGAAGAAATATTTCACCTCTTTCTTACTCCCGCCATATATTTAGCCTAATTCTCACTCATACTATTAGGGTATCTTGATTTCAAAATTACATCGGATTGATGATGCAATTCTGATTCAGACAATCAGACTTCATGGCTACCAATTCGGACATGCAACTGGCAGCACACACCTGATTAATGTGATTCCAATCCAGAACCCAAAGGGGGACGAGCATGTTCTGAAAGGACAGTACCTTGCACACAAGCATCCTAGGAAAAGGTGAAAGACCCAGTCTGGGTAAGCATATGGTATTGTCGTTTGTGTGGAATTAAAAGGCAGGAAACAAACTGTCAAGAGGAAGATATAGGTGACAAGGCCAGGCAAGCAAAACAAAGAATCACAGGCACAGTGGGGACAACACGGAATGATTCCCCTGAGTGTTAGAATCTCACTTCAATATCCTATTTTCATGCAAGTTTGTGCTTCCACTGGGCCAGAAACAAGGTCAACACTGACTTGGCCAGTTGGTAACTAAACATAAAAGACAGAAAAAAACCAAGATGTTTCTTGATCCAAAGCAATAATATGTACATGGAGTAAAAGAGGTGGGAAGGGTGGACACTGACTACATTTGAGCCATCATCATACACAAACATACTGATCCCACAAGAATCAAGAAACCCTCTTCTCCTTGTTGTCTTCTATAGTCTATCCCTACATTAGACAAATAGAAAGCAAAGGAAGGAGAGAAAACCCAAGTAAGTGACAATACAACATGGTGACATTGACAATGGAAAGGCACAAGTCGCCTTTAGCTAAAGCACTGCTAAAAATTACTATAGTAGCATGTCCTAAAAAATCAGTTCTTACAAGAAAATACCATGCTGTGGGCCTATACATGCAAGAGTCATTTCCTTAAAGCACTGATGTCCAGTCTCGTCAAATATGTCACAACCAGGCACTGATAACGGCTGTCAGTAGAAAAAACAATTTTTTTCTAAAGGATCTTCCAGGCTGGCCATGAAGTTTTTGGATTATCTGACTCCAATTTCCCTTCAAGATTGTAATTAGAGAAACCATTTGTATCCAGGGAACTCATCCTCACAGAAATGTCCCTGAATACCCAATGCCAATTCCTTGTAATACCATCTGAACCTTGGATAAAAACAATGTATTACGGTAATTTGCCATGTTAGTGCAACTGTTGGTGATCTCCATGAGTGAAAAGCAGAAGCAGAAAGTAGTTTGAGTCCATGATTCCTCAGAGAGACAAGGACAGGAATTGCACAGACAATCCTACACTCAACAGAGTCCTTTCCACAGCCACTTGTGCTATTTATATACAAACCACAAGATCCAGGGCTTTTGACAATTCATTTAATGATAGGGCACACCAGCATCTCTATAATTTTCAAAGGAACAGAGATGTTTGTCACTTTGAAGAACTTGGTCGACCTGGAAAGTAGCCCCGCAAATCACATTTTTCCTTCATTTCTATATACAGATTCTAGCCCTGCCACCCAAGCAACAACCTCCCATACACAAGCAAACAACATCTCATGCATGCTGAATGCAAAGGCATTTATTCTCAATGTAAGTTTTCTAAAAAATTAATAACAACAACAAACACAAAACTAAAATGTGCTAGTAAAGAACACCTTGCCTCCAAGTTATACTGAATAAAAACATTACTAGCACAGGCTGACTACTTAAATGGCTAAGATTGAATGCTAGCAACCTTACTTAGCCACATCTGCAGCTCACTACCATATGCTCAAAGTGGCCAGTCAGTGCTATAGTCTGAAGGGGACCAGAGACTAGGCTTCACCTAAAGAGGTATAAATAGGTATTTTTACCTACAAAGGCCAGACATCAGTTTTCTAGTCTAAGACACCACCATACTCAAAAGATGAATGTTCATAGGAAGAAAGAAATTAGTAAGAAAAGGCCACCCACATAAAACCAATCAAAATATCTCCCAATGAAATAAGGCACAGAAAATTGGAAAAGAGGGACATTTTCACTGTACCAGCAGGACGTCTGTGGCGTTTCCATTCTTCCTTTCCTTCTCTAATGCCCTCCTCTGATGAGTCTGTGACATTACTAACAGATTTCTCATTTAAGCATTCATTGGTTCCTGCTATTCACTCCCACCTCAAATCATAATCCCTGGAGTTTGAGGCTCAACAACAGTTGTTATGGAAATGAATATAAGGACACATGAGCTAGGGTTCAAAATGCTGTTGTAGCTGGCAAGAAAGCAGAATAAAATCTTCAAGCTTGCTTTTGTAAGAGAATTAAGACCTCTGCCTGTTGCTATAAGACAGTGATTACAGTCAAAGCTACCTATTTTTTAAAAGAACTTCTAAAATTACAATGTATCATAATGGCAGGCAGAGACTAGGCTATGAAATAAAGTAAAAAGGGAGTTCTAAGATGTACAGTTCCCCACAGTGACCATTCCCTCCGGGTACTCCCTACTGTTTCCCCACAGGTGCTTATAGGCAACACACAATACTGACACACACAAGTCACACCTGTGTGTATCAGTGTTCTGTTTTGCCAAAAATCTGAACTATGACACACACAGGTCACAGCTTCCTCAGCAGATAAAGGAGCTGACTACCTTAAAATGGCCTCAAAGCTTTCTAAACATCAGAATAAGCAGTGTAAGCAACCAGCAGAGGGCAGCTGAAGTTAGGGCTTCCACTGGAGATGCCTTGGTGTGATTGCTACCTCAACATACAGACCTTTAATTGGCCCAGGCGACCCAGGACTACTGTTTATAGTCACTGTTTAATCAGACCATACGAGGTTTTGGGAGAATGGGTTCAGGGACATGGGTTCACAAACTTACTAAGTCTATGATAGAGCCACTCAGTGATGAAAAGAAGACAAAATCACTTTTAAGTAACTTTGCGGCAGCCCTTAGAAAAAGGGCAGGAAGCTTGTACCAATCATAACCTCACACAAAGTCAAATGCACCTAATCCTATCTCACTTTCCCCTTGTGCTAAAAAGATGTCTCTCTATCATCATTAGTCACTGATGGCATGCTATGGTAGGCATTTTAATCAGGGAAGATTCTGGTAACTCAAGTAATAGAATTCTGAAAATAAGAAACAGCAAGATTCTTAAAGCTGCCTACAAAACAAAAAACAAAAAAATCTGAATCGAGTGCCTTTGTTTCCATCCTTTTCCCAGTTGTCACACAGTTGAGTGGTCATGCATTAGATAATGACATTTCAGTCAATAATGGACTACTTATACAGTGGTTGTTCCATAAAATTTACTGTACCTTTTCTATGTTTAGATAAACAAATACCACTGTGCTACAACTGCCTACAGTATTCAGCATTGCAACGCGTTGTACAGGTTTATAGCCTGCAGCAACAGGCCATACCATCTTGCCTAGGTGTGTAGTAAGCTATACTACCTAGAGGTTTGTGTGAGTATGCACTACAATGCTTGTGCGTCAAAATCACCTAATGACCCATTTCTCAAGAACTTATCCCCATCATTGGGCAATGCATAACTGTATCTCTTCCTATGAGTATCTTTCTACTTACCAAGGATGTTTACAGAATTCAGGGTATTTATAGTTAAAGGTTCCTGGAATTAAACTTTCTATCAGTTTATGAGAAGTTTTAAAAAGAAAACCTTGCTCAGGGATTACATAATTTGCAAAATGCAAGTGAGACAATCCTTAGAATAATCAGTTGCAGTCATGGTCATCTTAGAGTTTGCTCCAAGCAACAATCTAAACATTCAGGGGAGCTGTGGGTGTATGTCTTTACAAACAGGACTATTTATTGTATCTCTAAACTCCTCCTTCCCACTATTTATTTGCACTCCTCCAAAATCATTTCCCTTTTTGCACTTGTATTTCTGTATTTAGGGCAAAAGGACCAAGATTAAAGGTTATCATCTGACAAGGGACTTTAGCAAGTACATCATCTTCTTGACGCACAAAAAAGGAAAATATGATCACACACAGGTGGTTTCCTTTGAGAAAAGCACAGGGCAGCTAAGGAGAAATGAGCATATCACCACGTAATGACAGCCCAGTTCAAAATGTCTCTTATACAGAATAGGCCAAGAAACATAGGAATAAGTGCCCAATCAGGCAACAGCATTTACCTCCGCCCACTGTACATGCAACAACTTCAACCTTGGTGACGTTGGATTCTTGTATGGATGTACGAGAATAAAAACAGTGACTTACTTAGCAAGTAAGTATTTCATCATAAAGTACCTTGCTTTTTAAAGAAACAATCACAGTGTATATACTGAAAGGGAAGTAAACATAAGCAGGTCATCTGGGTGGTCCCTAAGTTGACCCAAAAAGGACAAAATGAATGAAAAGAACGTTGAAGAAACAGGAAAAAAAAAAAAACAGGAGCCTAAATATATTTAGCACACCTTCAATATCTATTAATTATAAATATAGATCTTCCCTAAATCAGTGTTAATTGCAAAGGGAATATTCATGATGACTTTGCTAAATAAACAGATGTTTGACTAAACCTACAACTTAATCATCATCATGAAAGATATATTATAATCTACTATCATTAAAAATCACCACATACAAACTTAATTTAAAAGAGATTTTTACAGCAACTCTAGTTTCTTCATTAGAACTAGCATCATTATACATTTGAAAAATATTTGTATCTATGTGCAATTTATATACCAGTCGATAAAATACAGGTGGAAGGCCTGGGAAACAGAATATGATGGCACCAGTAGATAAGACTTCTACCATAACCACGATTGCCTTGGCCAATTTCATGGGAAAAGTACTCAGAATTACAATACGCTCAAACTGTGAAATAACCCATACACAGTTCAAGCCAAAAACATTCCCCCTGTAACACACACATACACACTCACAACCACTTTCTTCCAAGAGCCAGAAACCATGAACTTCCTCCAAAGGAACACGGTGACCATCTCAAGCTCACCATCAACCCTAGCACCTCAGACTTACTGAATCCAATCACTTTAAAACACAGCTTCAATGTTTTTTCAAAAACAACTTTCAGAAGGGACAGGTTATAAAGATGACAGTGAGGACAGAGAAGGCAAGAGAAGGAGAGAGAGGGTGGTGACCTTTAAATGTAGTGCTACCAAAATGCCAGGGGCTATTTTGCTAGAAAGTAAAATCATCACCTTCCTCCCTGACATCAGAGCAGTGACAGTAAATGTTTGCTGACACTCAGCAAAATGACAAGGGCTGCCTAAGGGGTGGCCTTCACAAAATGTCCAGGTAAGAAGCAAAGCTTCAAGGGAAAACACCTTGCACACCAAGGTTCCCATAGACTGCAAAGAATCTCTTCAAATTTAAAACATTCAAACAAATACCTAATGACCAACACCTTGAAGGTTCATGGGATTTGGACCCTCTTACCATTCAGTTCCATCCCTTGTAACAGGCTCACCACCAATCTCCACCAAAAAAGTTCAGTTTGTTTGTCTGGATAGGAGATTGCCTTCTACAATATTGGGGATGGCAGAAGAGTTTAGGAGACAACAGAGACAAAAATTTCTGAAGAATGAAATAGGGAGTGGGGGTTGACATGTTACCTCCATAACCGTGCCGAGTGATAAACAGTATCTAGATGCCCTGTACTTTGGTTTCTACTTCACAAGAGATACACCAAGAACACTAGAATCCAAGTGGCAAAGGACAAGTCAAAGGTGATTCCTCTCTCCTTTGAATCCTCACAACCACTTGGGGTGTGTCCCTCTTGCATCTTATGACATGCTGCCTTGATCAGCACGCGCTAGAGTCATTCCCACAACTACACAGCAGGGGCTTCATCTTGCATACCTTTGTCCCCCTCCTCATGCCTAACACAATACAATGCTCAGAGGAAAGAAAGACTAAGAAACCACCTGAAGAACTAAACTTTTATAAAATGACTAGAGAATTAAAACATTCCCATGGCTCATTCTTTGCAGAGCACTTTCATACAAGAAAAGGTACATGGTACTTGCTGCCATCCCTCTACCCACCCACCCCCAATAACTTCTGCCCTATTAGTATGACAGACAGGCATTAATAGGAAGTTTTTCCTACTCTAGATTTTAAAAAAGAAAAAAATGCCAGGCATGGTGGCTCACCTGTAATTCCAACACTTTGTGAGACAGAGGTAGGTGGATCACGAGGTCAGGAGTTTAAGACCAGCCTGGCCAAGATGGTGAAACCCCATCTCTACTAAAAATACAAAAATTAGCCAGGCATGGTGGCAGGTTCCTGTAATTCCAGCTACTCGGGGAGGCTGAGGCAGGGAATTGCTTGAACCCGGGAGGCGGAGGTTGCAGTGAGCCAAGATCATGCCACTGCACTCCAGCCTAGGCAATAGAGCGAGACTCTGTCTGAAAAAAAAAAAAAAAAAAGTACTAAACGAAGCTGAGTAGGGTTCAGAGGATCTGGAATAATAATTCTCTAAAGAAGTCATCCAACAGAGAGGTTTCTGGCCTCTTCAGAATGTAAGTTTCTATCTCTAGTGACCCTCAGGGAGAGTGACAGTTGCAGAAGCTCAAAGCTACTGAAAATGACACTAATTCTGCCCTTTGGTGACACCACAATGGAAAATGAGAAATACCCTTTAATTTGATGCAATTTAAACATCAGCCAGAGACACAACTTGGTGGCACATGTTGTCCTCTTGACTCCTCAGTTCTGGCTTGGATCAGTCCAGCGTTCATGCACACTTTCACACTAACACCACATCCTTCCTCTCAGAATACCTAGGCCCAGCTACCAGCTACCCATCAAGTAGATCTCTTCACTAAAGATTAGAAAGAACACCTTTCTGAAGTTCTTGCAAGACTTACCTTCCGGCTAAGAAAAGCTAGATGGTAAATCTTAATGCTCGGTTACCAGAAAGGCATTCTGGGAAACTGTCCAACCCCATAGTGAGAGCATTTAAGCTGAGAACAACTGAAAACAAGATAACAGAGCCCAGCAATTTCAGGGTATTAGATTTAATAACAAAGAAACCCTTACCTGACTCTCGGGAAACACTGAGGGGATTAATAAGGCTTTTAAGGTGATCTGAGCTACCCCAAAAGAACACTAAATAAGCACACGGTGTCATCATTTATTAAAAGCAAAGTTCAAATAGAGGAATCTACTGTGTTCCATTCTAAAAAGTGGGCCTTTTAAAGTCACCTGCAGAAATGAAATGATTAGGTCTCCTAAGGGCTATACCAGGTACACAGCAGAAGGCAATGTTAGCAAAGCGTGAGGAAGAAGGAGGAAGGGCTAGTAGAGAAGCATGTCACCAAGCAACACCCAACACAGGGGCTTGCAATCCTTTTTCAGAATTAGAATCACCTACCGTACAAAAATGCCTACACTCCACTCTCAGAGATTTGCTTTAATTATTCTAGTTAAGGCCTGAGCAGTGGTTGTTTTATTTTGTTTTCAAGTTCCCCCAAGCAATTTTAAGGTAAAAGAACAAGCAAACAAAAAACAAACAGGTAAAGGACAGAGGGGGAAAGGCGCATTTCAAGGAGCCATCTTATAAAATCACATTCAATATTTAAGATTCATTTTAGATTTTACTTTCCAAGAAAGTTAATTACATACAGGGCAAATCAAGTCTGGAATGAAATTTACCCATCCAAGTATCCTGATTATGTTACAGGTATTTTTATGGGAGAATAAAAGTTTCCCAGGTAAGTTTCATAAATCAGGCCACATTATGGCTCTTAAGGAAACAAGGCCCAAACCACAGGACAGAGAAGAGAAGTCAGACACTATTACTATGTTAATGATTTTCTCTCCCTACTTCCAGAGGAGACAGATAAGTAGTAATAAACCTTTTTAAGGAAAGAGCTTTCCAGATGGGAAATATTTAAACTCATCATTTAAGAAATGAGTGGCTATGACATCTTTATTACGGAATAAGTAAAAATTCTCCAAAGTGTAAAAGAATATGATTACTTCGTATAAGTCTTAAAGCAGGCTAAACAACATTTGCATCTACAAGATTTGATATGGTTTTGATGTCATCATTTTCAAGACGTAAGACTCCCATCCAGAATCAATCTCACCAGATCTCCACTTTTACCACAGCCACCCAGGACACATAAAAAAAGTGGTTCTCAATCCCAGCTGCACATCAGAAGCATATGAAGAGCTCTGGAGGGTGGAGGGAAGAAAAGCTACATAGACCACTTCCCACCCCCTTGGAAATTCTGATTCAGTAGACCTGGGTCATGTATGCTAATTAAGAGCTACCTGGGTGACTGCCGATGTGCAGCCTGGGGTTGAGAACTGAGTTAAAAGCATCTATTCTTAATGTTTTTCCTCTGCATTATTCTGCTGATTGAGCCATGTTGCTACAAAGTCAGATCCAAAGCAGGCAATAATCGGTTTTGCTGCTCCATACACTGGTGAGTTACTGTGATTCTTCAGCGGCTCTAATTTTAGTGGATTTGAGACACTGATGAGTTCATGGCTTTGCTTCTCATTAGTCTTTTATTGCATTCCAAGTTGTGTGTGCTTTTTATTCCAAATCAACACATAAAAAATAATGCTTAAAAAAAAACCCAAGCTACTTGCTAAAGAAAATGGCTTTTTTGTAAACCTTATCCATTCAATAGATGCCTAATGAATAAAAGAAAGGTACTCCACACACACACACAGCCAGACACGTGTCCATTACAAACAAATAAAGCCAGTTACCCTTACAGCCAGAGATTACAGAAACCCGTTTTCCCCTGAACCTTAAAACAACACCTGGGATCTGTGCTTGCAGGCAGCAAGAATTTAATCATGGACAGCAACCTAAGCACAGACCTAGCAAGGGCGAATCTGCCAGCAAGAAGTGCAACTGCTTTAGGCTGGCAATAAGGCGAAGAAGAAAACAAGCATTGTGCATAGGATGTCTTTCCACTCAGAGGATCTCTTCTAGTCAATCTTTTACCACTATGACTTTAAAACTTGGGTCAAAAGAATTTCCAGAGCAACATATCAGAGACCATTCTCATCAGCCCCTGCCTGATTTCTTGTCCAGACAGAGGCAGGTACTTAAGAATCTCTGGAGCACCTTGGCCAGCAAATTAATCATGTACTAAACCCTCAGATCTAGGACAAGAAACAGGCATCTAGACCAAGAAGACCAAGTCCAATTTGGAATGTGGCATTTTACTTCTTCATCTCTTCCATGGCCGTCCCTGGGATGCTGAGTCTTAGCCTCTAATGTGCCATATGCCCTAAAATGAGTTACACTCTCCCTTGATGGGGGCATTTTGGTTGGATTTATTACCACCCACCCAGGGGGCAGAACAGCTAGAGGCTTCATTAAAGCTAAGAAAGCTCCAAGTGATCCCCTGAGGATGCAGACCAGGTGAGGGCAGAAGATTATCACCAAAGAAATCATGACGGTTGCCTGGGCCTCAGAAAGCACCCAGCACTAGGGAGAAGCAAGTTATTAAAAAAGACAATAAAATAAATAAATCAGCCTTCTGGGTTCACATAAATATTTCACTAATCAGTAAAAGGACAGTAAAGGGAATATAGAAAGAACGCCTAACATTTAATGGGATTTGGGTAAAAATATTATACATTCCAAAAGTTACTCAAGTGTAGCAGGAAGGCTATGAGCTAAAATTACTTTTTCAAATGACCAAGATACTAATTTATTCTTCAGAACCACAGGGAAGGACCCATACAAATGACACAGTATCACTGAATGATCACCAGCCCTGAACCCATTCTTTCCCTTACTGAAACTGCAGACACATTTCAGCACAAACCCACTGCTCTGTTTCATCAGAATTGAACCAGAGGGAGCCAGTGTTGCTCCAAGCTACACACCTGTGCACAAATTAAAATATCCCCACTCACATTCCTGTGCACCACACACAACACACCCTGCAAGTGTCCTTCCAAAGCCCTCTACTGGCTCTTAAGGCTAGCTCTTCAGAGCCAATAAGACAGGAACAGGGAGAGAGTATACAAGTGGAGGCAGGAAGGTAGGAAGAAATGAGTGGGAGGCCACCCTGGAGGGTAACACAGGGTGACCCCTACAGCGAGCCAGCAACTGGTAACTTAGCTCTTACTCCTCCATCCTCCCCTGGTCCCCTAGGTTCCCTGGAGCCTGTTGATCTGAAGAGCTGATCCCCTCTGAGAGGAAGGGAGATAAGAAAAAGACCTTAGGAAAAAAGTACAAATAGATGCAACTTTGATTTGGGGCCTTCTCCCCTCCTACCAGTGGACTTCTCCCAGATGAAGAGGTGAGCCTTAAACAGCTTTGAGGGCCGGGTGTGGTGGTTCACACCTGTAATCCCAGCACTTTGGGAGTCTGAGGCCAGTGGATCACCTGAGTCAGGAGTTCAAGACCAGCCTGGCCAATGTGGTGCAACTCCATCTCTATTAAAAACACAACAAATTAGCCCGGCATACTGGCGGGTGCCTGTAATGCCAGTTACTCAGGAGGCTGAGACAGGAGAACCGCTTGAACCTGGGAGGCAGAAGTTGCAGTGAGCAGAGATCATGCCACTGCACTACAGCCTGGGCACCAAGAGTGAAACCCCATCTCAAAAAAAAAAAAAAAAGAAAGAAAAAGAAACAGCTTTCAGAAAGGCCAGAGCCAGGCTTCCAGAGAATGCACTAGGAGTAATCAATGTGCTAGGCCTTGGAGCTGGGGGGAGAAGCTGCCTACAGTTAACCTTAGAGAAAGGACACACGAAAAATAATCAGAGAAGATACAAAGCTGAACATGTGAACACTGTAGAAGATCTGAGAGTGTTTTCTCATTATGCCATACAAATGTTAACCATAGAGAGTTACAGTAACTTCTGGGTTGGATTATTGTAATATGCTTTCTGATTTCAAGGCATCAAACCAGAATATTAAGCCAGTAAAAAATGAGCAGCTCAACTGTTGAGTGACATGGAACACAGACAGTACAGTGTCCCTGGATCTGCATTTTTCAATGGCTGCCTTCTTGCCTTAAAGTGTATTTGAGATGCAGACTCTAGGTTATACAGGTTGAGTATCCCTAATCCAAAAAAATCAAAATGCTCAACTGCTGAAATTCTTTGAATGCCAACATAACACTCGAAAGAAATACTCATGGGAATATTTCAGATTTCAGATTTTCTTACTTGGGATCTTATCTAGTGAGCATATGCAAATATTCAAAACTCTGAAATCCAAATCACTTCTGGTCCCAACCACTTCAGGTAGGGAATACTAAACCCATAATCTCAACAATGTGAGTTGTAACCCCCATACATACCATACCACTTCTTTTTTTTGGTCTCACTCTTGTTGCCTAGCCTGGAGTACAATGGCGCCATCTTGGCTCACTGCAACCTCCACCTCCCAGGTTCAAGCGATTCTCCTGCCTCAGCCTCCCAAGTATCTGGGATTACAGGTGCCCATCACCATGCCTCACTTTTTTGTATTTTTAGTAGAGACGGGGTTTTGCCATGTTGGCCAGGCTGGTCTCAAACTCCTGACCTCAGGTGATCCACCTGCCTCGGCCTCCCAAAGTCCTGGGATTATAGCCGTGAGCCACTGCCCACAGCCACTATACCACCTCTTAAGAACAAACAAGACTAGGTTGACAGTGCTCAGACTTCACGCACAGTAGACAGAACAGCTGGGGAGAACTCTCATTTGTCTAATTTCTTGCCGACCCCGAATTGGCACCATCGTCCTCCTCATGCTGAGGGTGTGGTATATTTCTTTAAGCTAGCAACAGTGATTTTAATTATCTACTGGTCACTTATACTCTTATATTTCAATTACCTATAATTGCTTTACGTATACTTACTTGGGGGTGATTGTTTTTATCACAGTAGGGTGCAATTTAATAATCTGTAATGTAATCGTGCAAGTACTCACAAGTGTACTGTAGAAGTACCTGACAGAGCAGCATATGGGCCAAAACAAGTAAATACTGCAGGCTGCATCCATGAAGCTGCCATGGGAGCCTTGGTGTTCCCATAAAGTGTCTCACCAGTTCCCACCCAGGGCAACAGAAAAAAGCAGTGGTCCCTGGGAGAAGATTTACCTATCCACTCTACCCTTTATTTCAGAAGCAGCAAGTTCAGCTGCTTGGGGGAATGGGCATTCTGGCAACAAAACACAAAGGGCCTGGATCACAGCCTGCTTCTAAATAACACAAATAGATGAGGAATTAGGTGATTAGAGAGTGTACTGCCAGCAGGACTAAATATCAGCCCCTCTGGGAACAAGTATCTGTGGTACGAATTGCATACATTGTACTACAGCACAACTTACCTAAGAGCTACCTCTGATCTGAATGGACCATTTAATGCTTTGTACTTCAAGGCAAATTTTCATTTTAAGAACAAAGATATAATCATAAAAATTGGAAATAACTGGTATATCCAAAAGTAGGTGAAAACTGGTTAAATTATGACACATCCACATTAACAACTGCATAGCCATTAAAAATCATGTTTTAGGAAATTATTTAAAGGCCAGAAGAAATTCTCAGTTATAAAATATGAACAGAGGAGCTGGTGAGAAAGCCATGCGATTATTAACAGCTGTGACGTTGCCTCTGGGCAGTGAAATTTAAGTAATTTGTATTTTCTTCTTTAAATTTTCCCAAATTTATAGAGTGATTATGTCATATTTATAATGAGGAAAAATTTCTAGGGTAGAGAAGATGAAAGCAGAAACACAAGCCATCTATCTAATGGGGTTAATGTATGAAAATAATGAATGAAAATTAAATTGACAATGAACTATCTAGGAGCAGGTGCTCACAGGGCTCAGAAAATGTACAAAAGTGACTAGTATTGAGACTCTATTAAAAAGGGAGAATTCGGTCTCTTCACAGAGTTGGCCTAACTATTTTAAACCATGAGATCATTGCCAGGAAAACTTCAGAAAGGAGACAAGACAATTAAAAAGACACAGGTCAGGCTGGGCACAGAGGCTCACATCTGTGAACCCACGACTTTGGGAGGCCCAGGCAGGCAGCGGATCACCTGAGGTCAGGTGTTTGAGACCAGCCTGGCCAACACAGTGAAACCCCATCTCTACTAAAAATACAAAAATTAGCCAGGCATGGTGGTGCATGCCTGTAATCCCAGCTACTCGGGAGGCTGAGGTATGAGAGTCACTTGAACCCAGGAGGCGGAGGTTGCAGTGAGCCAAGATCCTGCCACTGAACTCCAGCCTGGGTGACAAAGACTCTGTCTAAAAAAAAAAAAAAAAAGATACAGGTCACCCTTTAGAAATGTAAATTACAGCCTCTCTCTTTTTTTTAATTAAAGGTATTTATTTCTTTTTTATAGAGACACGGTCTCACTATGTTGCCAGGCCTGGCCTCGAACTCCTAGCCTGAAGCAATCCTCCTGCCTCACCCTCCCACAGTGCTGGGATTACAGGCATGAGCCACCATGCCCAGCCCTAGAGTCTCTTTTGATATAAATTATGGTGCCTCCAAAAATGGTTGCAGGAAATATTTTCATTTGTAAAAATATGCTGAAATAAGAAAGCATGTGTTACAATAACGAAGATGACCAGTCACAGCTTCCGGTAGATAGTGGAAATCTTGAAAAACAGGAGCTTAGGAAGAAGTCCAGCCAACATTAAGAAAGAAGGCCACCAACCCACCCAACCAACCTCCAGGTCCAGGTTACGCTTTCGGAGGCATTTAGAATCCTGGTTTCTCCACTTAACCAGAGAAGGAACCTTGAGCAAGTTGTCGTATTTTCCCAAGGATGGGTAGAGGAGTCAACAAAATAATACGTGCCCAGCACCTCACACTCTGCCTGGGCCAGGCACATACTCAGGGCCACCTCAGATTTTCTCAGTATCCAGTAACCTCCTTTACTCAGACTCTGTAAATAGTAAGCAAACTTCCTACACAAGAAAGAACGCCCTTGGCCCATCACAACATTCTGGTCTATTTGGCAGCTGGAAATTACATCATAAATTAATAAACCCCAAAACTGACTTTTAAATCACATCTGTGCATTTATTTAGCATAAATCAAATAATTAGTCTAACAGACAGCATTTCTCAGCCTGTATGCTCAAAGCTGAGTCCTGAAAAGAACTCAGCAGAAGACTAGTGTAAGGCCTCAAAACAGGAGCAAGATTTCCTCCATCAGTCCTAACACAGATCGTCCAGTAACACTAAACCTGCACGCCGTCCTAGGGGGCCAGTCACAGTTCAGAAGGTGCCTGAGGATTTTGCTGTGCTGTATCCTGAACTGCCATCAAGTTCTTACTGTGTCTGTATGTATCATAAAACACCTGTATTTTCTTCCAATCATTTGAGGGCTGCCTGCACACGCCAGAGGCAAGCACATTCTTTAACCTGCATCCTTTTCTCTGCCTTACCGAGTTCAGCTAATATAATTGCACATGAGGTGTGACCCCAGATCTAACAAGGTACCACTTCATAAACCTTTTCTCTTTTTATCATGAAGTAAAATTCACCCTGAAACTGTAAATAGCAGGCCCCACCTAAACATCAGCTCAAATAGTATGTTATAAACCCTAAGAAACTCTATTATTCCCTAGAGAACCCTGTTCTCTGAAGCAGATAAATTTCTTCAGGCAGAACTCTTATATCTCCTTTCACTGGAATCCTCAGGAGATGTTCTAAGCTAAGAGGGACATGTCTGCTTAGCATCTGGCTCTGAGACCTGGAGGGGGGAAATCTCACAAAGGAAATTGCAGAGATACTACTGTGCTGAAGTCTGGCTCAAAAAAGAAAAACTGCATTGTCAGAGACCAAAATCCTGGAGAGAGAGCTTTAGTAAGCCCCCAGTCTTCCACTGCTAACAGCAACAATCTAGAACAGTGGTTCTCAAGCTGAAGTACAATAGAGATACCTGGCAATTGTGAAAAATGAACAATCAGATCAGAGATTTTAACACAACTTGCTTATGAACTACATCTTAAGAAAAATTGATCTGGCTTCTACTTTAGGGAAAAAAGCTCAACTAGATTTCACTGGGAGTGTCAACAGGGCGTGCACCTGTGCCTCTCAGCTAGGGCTTGGGGGAGGGGAGGGAGAAAAACCATGAAGAGAAAGGCAGTGGCAGTCAGTGGCAGGCCCCAAATACACACTGCGACTCTGCTGTGCAATCAAAATATATGGCATCAACAGAAATCCACTTAATCTTTGTCCTCAGAGCAGTCCTGTGTAAACCCAGAAGGCTTGGAGCTCATTTGGAGCAAATGAGAAGCAATAATGTTAGGCAGCCATATTTTGCAGTGAAACTTAACAGTTAACAATCAAATGATTTGCCCTTGCAGAACTTTGCATCGGGGGATACCTCAGAACCATACATATGGACACAATTTCCCTAGCAGAGAAGGGGACCTAGGTAAAAGACAGATGTACCAAGGTCAAATAGCAGCCAGAAATAACAAAGAGTCCCTACTCCTCAGCCTCAGAACTGTTCAGAAATTACTTTAGGAACACCATGACCACTGAAAGACATACAAGCCTGTGGATGGGAGAGTCAAAACTGCTTCCTTAGATTTTACATCTTCCCAGTCCTCTACTGCATTAAGATCAGTAACCTCAAATACCATGACGGACTTTACATCCCTCAATTAGCCATGGCAGTAAGTTACAATTAGGCAGAAAAGACAGATTCAATGTGGACTTAAGGTAAAGGGAGAAAAGGGGAAATAAAACTAACTTCTTCATTCCTCACTCCCTTGTATTAATCCTGACCAACACCAAGACATTAATAATGAATACCGAGCTAGGGAGAGGGAAGAGAGAGAAAGTTAAAGATGGATGTGAAAAAGGGAATGAGAAAGAATTTGGAAAAGTATCTTGAACCACAGCTGTCTAAAGCCTGATTCCTTCCATAGGCATCAAGGAAGTAAATCTTACAGTCTCTAAACTGGAGTTTTGAAGCCTCCTACCACTATATACAAACACCAAAGTTGAAACTTGACATTACAAACAAGCCAGAATGAGGAACACTGTGCCATACCGTGAGCATGCTGCACGCACTCACTCGTTTAAAGGCAAGACTCCACTGTGATCAGCAAGGTGTCTTCTTGAAATCAATATCTACAAGCTACAGATTTAGAGATTTTACCGGTTAAGATATAAATTTATTTAACTTCCAGGAGCAGAAGGACATTGGTCTTGCTTAAACTGTACAAATGTAGTTTTCTAGAATAGATTGTATTTAATAAGTAGTTTAAATGTGGTTGCTCAAGAAAACTAGAATACAGTTTCGTTGTTGTCCATGTTTTAAAAAGTGACTCAGGTTAAAGATGCCACTCTTTCTGGCTGAACCCAAAGCCAGACAGCTAAAGGGCAGCAGTCAACTTTAACAATGCTAAGCATTCATTTGCAGGCTCATGCAGCATCCAAAACAGAGCACAGAGGATTTCTGAGCAACACAAGACAGGGGCATGTAAGAACAGCAACATGCTGGTTTGTAAGGTCTGCAGGAACAACTAATAGAATGACCAATTGTGTTGGTCAGAAATGACCTCATCATTCAAACCCAAGTTTACAAATTCCCTCTGCATTCCAAGAGAGAGGGTAGCAAGTGGAAATGGAAGGAACCACAGTGTGGGATGGGGGAGGTAATTCAAAGAAATCCAGATGCAAACTAAAGTAGCAGGAGCACATACCTATACTCTTACCATTCAGATACTTCCAGAAATATGTGCAAGTCAAAATGCGATAGCAAACAAAGAAACAAAGAAAACTTTTGAGAGTCATGAGGTGAGGAAGACAATGTGCTTGGGCAAAAGGGCCAAAGTCTCCAAATCCTCCATCTATGGGGTTGGCACAAGAGAAGGGAGAGAGCACGTTCCCACTGGAGCACACTCCACTATATTGCTAGACAAAAAGACAAGACAGAGACATTCAATACCATCAGCTTCTGCCCTCAGAATGCATTTGTTGCTGGGTGATGGGGTGAGAAATGAAAGACTGTAGGATTTTATCACACTGAGTTTCCAGTTTGTCAGGTTCCATCTACAATATCAGATACCCTGGGACTAATTTGTATCTTTTAGGATTGAGACTATCTCTCCAGCAGAGCCCCAATGACGACTCTCTACCTGCTAGATGGCTATCTAATAACAACAATGGGTCCAAACGCTGTTACAACTGGCCTCTCACTTGAGGAGTTTATGTTTTCCTGGACTCTGACAGTGCTGAGGCCATGCAGCTCCAAAGGAAGGGTAACTTGGCAGGCAAACAGGAGTGTCTAGGCTGAAAGAACCAGTCAGTCCTCCAAGGAAAGAACAAGAGAGGTGAGGGAAGGAAGGAGAAGCCAAAAAAGCTGTAGAAGAGTGAAGAGGCAGGCATCACAGAGCAATCTGCGAAGGCAGGACAGAGCCTGGCTCAAGCAACTGGGAGGAACCCTGCATGTTTCCTGAGGAAAAATGCTGAGCCGGCTACACTGAAAGGAACAGTGAAGGGCTGGGCTAACTTCTTTCCCCTTTATAAGAAATAGAAATAAATAAAATAAGCTGCTTTGAGCGACGTCAGGTCTCCCTCCTCTTAAAGTACAAACTGGCCTAATAATCCTGGATGTCCCAATGGCTAAAACCAGCATATGAAACTGTCTGCCAATTCTCCCGTGCAGAACACAGTGCACTCACTCACAGCAGCTGCAGTATGAAGTAGAGGAAAGGGAGTCCAATCAGAATCGGGTGAGCAGTGCAGTCTGGACCCCCACCCATGGGGACCAAGCCTCAGGCCAACAAGAGCCTGAGGGAGACAGGAGGCTGGAAGGGGAGCCCTGGGTATGCAGCCCCTCCCAGACCTCCACCTACCGCTTCCGCATGCCAGTCGTTCTAAAACAAGCCTCTCCAGCTGGAGAAGCAGATGCTAAAGGCAGCTCCATACGAATGAATATGAATGTGGTTTTCTCCTAATTGTGGCCCACCTTACAAAAGACAACAGCATGTGAAAAAAGTCCAGCATTCGTAGTTATGATGAGGAATATGTCCTAGGAAAGGCAGAGTGGTAGAATCAGAAAACCAAGTGTCAGCATATTCTGCCCATCCCCATATCCCCAATTATGATCAATGAGTAAAGACCTCCAATGAGAATGCAATGAGACACCATAACACCTGAGTATCAACTATGTGCTAGGCAGTCAGTTAGCAACAGATTTGAAGAAATTACAAATCTACATGACCCAGAAAAATCAAAGGGAGAAAAAAGTACAGAAAAAAATGAAAAAGTATTTTACAGCAGAACTACAGGCGTCCACCATGTGGGCTATCCAGAATCAGCAGGACAGCAGAGGTAAGCAGATTCTGCGACCAATGTCTGAACACACACAAAGGGAATATTTCTGCTTATCCACACTAATTGCCCAATAAAGTGAAACAAGGATGAAGGCTATCACATCAAGTGGCTTCTAACAGAGAAATGAAAAGACAAGGAGCACAAAATCTCCAGCATGTCTTCACAGCTCAACTGAATAGAGACCCTACTGTGAAACAGCAATACTCCTTGGTGGCCACCAATACACTACTGAACCAGGAAAAGGCATTTGCCAAGAACAGATGGATATCAGAGTAGACGGTGAAACTAACAGCTGTCCAATGTCAGGCCGCGCCCGGTGGCTCACGCCTGTAGTCCCAGCACTTTGGGAGGCCGAGGCAGGCAGATAACCTGAGGTCAGGAGTTCGAGACCAGCCTGACCAACATGGAGAAACCCTGACTCTACTAAAAATACAAAATTAGCCAGGCATGGTGGCTCATGCCTGTAATCCCAGCTACTTGGCAGGCTGAGACAGGAGAATCGCTTGAACCTGGGAGGCGGAGGTTGCGGTGAGCCGAGATCGCGCCATTGCACTCCAGTCTGAGCAACAAGAACAAACTCCGTCTCAAGGAAAAAAAACAAACAACCAAAAAAAAAACAGAGCTGTCCAATGTGAACAGCCAATAAACTGACTGTAGATTTTCGGAGGAAGGTTAAAATGAAAAGTGACATCAAAAATATGCCTAAGCAATTGGCCTGTCATTCGCTGGGGAAAAAAAATCATTTGTGTCCTTCAGCTTCCCATTGCAGTCTCTCTCGGTTCTGTTAAGGCTTTGCTAGAACAGTGACAGAAATGATGCTGCTTCATCCATAATCCATCATCCAGTCTAAAGTCTACCTAGTGACCACAACACACACACATACTTGTCAGGATTACAGATAGGAATCCTAAAATTCTAAACACCTTGCTCATAAAAATAATTTCCCAGACCCACAGTTCCTAAAGTACACGAGGAACTTAAATGTTTGGTTTCTGAACTGCACAAAATTTTCCCAGTACAAAGCTAATTAGCCCACCAAGGAATGAAAGCTACAGCTCTGGCCTGCAAAAATGTGAAGCACTGGATGACTGCACTAAACTTGCCCTGAATATAAATGTTATGCAAAAAAAAAAGTAATTTATCTAAACACAGGGTAGGTAGCTCTGCAATCAGTATCTCATAAATAAAGAGAGAAAGATGAAGAGAAAGCTCTCCAATTGATTTTAAAATTAGTTCCAAGCAAAGAAATAATCCGACAACCAACAAGGTCGACAACAATAAAATACATATATATAACCCTCAGAAAAAAGTGCAACTATAAACTTGAATGAATCAAGATACCTGAACTACTATGAATGGAAGATATTCAGAAAAGCCTGAATCAGAGTAGAGGTGTTGAAAGAAAGTCAATTGGGGACCAATTTTCAAAAGCACTTAAAATCCTGAAATTAGCCCCTCTGGTGGACTGAACTCAATCTGCACTGTGCTAATGGAATACACATTATGAGGAAAACCACCACACTGAGAGAGGCAGGGAGAGTCAACCCAATGAGAGCAACTAGATTAAAACCAGGAGTGTGGAAGAGGAAGTGCCTATAGAAAACAGCCATGTGTGACCTAGCCAGCAAAACAACTAATCCAATTAGGAAGCAGTAAAAAACAGGAGTGCAAAACCTTCCTCCTGAGACAGATACCAGGACATTGGCTCAAGCCAAGATGGCCGTCAGAGCAATCAAGGAGGTTAGCCATGGATTGGGAGATGGTAAAAATGATGCCCACTCACCAGCAATATATGGAATTAGGTTTATACCTCAGCAGATACTCTGATTCAAACATTTGTTAAATGCTTACTTATTCACAGCACTCTGTAAGATTCTGAAAGAAGGGATATGAAGCTGAGAAGACCCTGCCATTCCTGGCCTTGGTAGAGGTTAGACTTCACAATGGAAAGTAGGCATGTACACAAATAAACAGTGCAGGCAGCTATAGAGAAGGGCAAGGTGGTGTGTATGGAAGTCTCTGGCCTAAAGGAGCCTTCAAGAACTAGAAAGAGGGTTACCTCAGCACAGCAGGTACGGTAAATGCTCACAGGGCAGTGAATATGATGGTGCTGTCAACTCTGGAAACAACACAGAATTACTGCAGCTCACAGGACTGAGAAGAGAAAAGAAATATGAACACACCAGCACTAGAAAGATTTAGATAAACTGAAAATGTAGAATTGTGTGATAGTGATGATTAAAGGAAGAGAGAGATATGGATTGATAGAAGTAAATGCACCCAGTTCAGGGATAAACCACCAAGACCCACTATGAGACTGTTA
This sequence comes from Cacajao melanocephalus, assembly GCA_963573385.1. Classification (NCBI taxonomy): domain Eukaryota; kingdom Metazoa; phylum Chordata; class Mammalia; order Primates; family Pitheciidae; genus Cacajao; species Cacajao melanocephalus. The sequence continues at coordinate 63,212 of CAUYLG010066545.1, forward strand.
AAATCCCAAAAACATGATTTGAAGGAGATAAGCAAGATTCTGGGAAAGGGAATATATAACTAAAGGAAATGAAAGAAAATATAATTTGTAATAGGGAGAAGAAAGGAAATGAAAGGGCAACAAGACAGGCAGCACATGCTGTCTTCTCCAGTTTAATATTCACTTAAAGATAATCGGTGAAATGTGCACTTCAGGAAAAGTCTGCTATCTACCCAGACACCAAATGTCTTGACCTCATCACAATGAGACAGGCTTGTCCCCCTACTCCCTGACCTCTACTGCTGAGAAATAGGTATTAATCTATTAATTTAGATATTAATCTTAAAAATCAGGACATATATATCCTGGAATCTTAAATAGATGAGCTAAGACCCACCCACAGTCTTCTAATAGTAATTTTTTTTCAGTCTTATAACAAAGCAGATTTCAAGTGTTCTTCTCAAAAATGCCCAGATCAAACAAATTTGAAACTCGTACAGAATGCCTCCGCCAGCCTCTGACACATTCCACATCTTTTGATCACATTGCTGCAGTCCCAAAATCTCTCCATTGGAGACTAGTGAAATGCTATATCCATTTCAAAGAGATTTTGCTTTTCTCCAAGGTCCTTAATGCCAAGCTGGAGTCCCTCTCTAATTTGCTATTTGCCTTATGCTCCCAGTCACAAGCAGCAGATCACAGTGAGTGGGGTCTACTGGCCTGCTCCAATTTCACTTAGGGTCTCTAACCCCACAGCTTTCTGTTGGTATATGTCTCAGAGTCGGCAAAGTCAGCTTGAGGGTCCAGAGGGACCAGTCACTTTGCTTTTAGAAATCTAAACTGGAGGAAATTGGTTGAAAATCTCTTTTAATGGCAAAGCACCCCAGAGCCCAGTACAATGAATGAAGTTATCAGTGCCTTACATGGCCCTGCCTCTGACAAAAAGCCCTTAAGAATCCCAGGGTGCGGTGGCTCACACCTGTAATCCTAGCACTTTGGGAGGCCGAGGTGGGTAGATCACCTGAGGTCAGGAGTTCAAGACCAGCCTGGCCACCATGGTTAAACCCCATATTAAAAAAAAAAAAAAAAAAAAAAAAAAAAAAGAATCCCAGGGTATCACTAATAATGCATCTCTCTCTCCCACTTGCCTGCCCGGGAGAGCTGGGCAGGCCAGGGCTGGGAGATGGACTCCCCAAACTAAGGCAACAAGGACACTGGGAGATTCAGCAGATGGCATCTTTAACAAAACTGATCCTTTAGTGCCTAGGTCTAAATATTTGGAAGCCCTGGTGTGAACAAACCTTTATGTGGTAAACAAATTCGCAGGGAGAAGGCTAAAAGACAAGGTGGTGGAAATGAATAGAAGCTGGTAGCAGGGGGCGACTACCAGCTGAGGGAAAAATTCTACCTTCCGGTTTCCACACTTTCTTCCCAAAACACTAAGTGGGAGCACTGGGAGTGGGGGCTATCAGAGACAGAGAAACAGATACAAAGAGAGAGAATGGGAGAGACAGACAGCTAAGCAAAGGAATCTGAGAAAAAGGCCCAGCAACCTAAAGCAAATTTCATACTGTAACGCCTGGGGATTGGGTAAATTATGTACCTGTTTTCAAGGTAAACTTCAGCTCTGTACCTCTTAGTCAACTACAATAGCGCCGCAAGAGCAGACTTCAGGGAGAATAAGTCAGCCCCTTTCATCGGATGCCTGGGGGCTGTTTCCTTTGTCATTAACACTCCAAGTGTAATACAAAGCCCACAGCAGCCCTGGGCAATAGAGCACTAGGCTTTCCAGTTTCAGATCAAAGCCAAGCGCTCTCTAGGAAGTCCTGAGATTGCACAATGTGTTATCTCCTTCAAGGCAGCAGCTCAGAAAACCCACAGCCTTTCTCCAAGATTTTGCACATTTCTTTACAGCAAACAACTGGATAAAACAAACTATACCTTTAGAGAAACCATGATACATGGCCAGGTTCACAAGAGCATCACATGTCAGTTTTCTTAACTGGCTCTCAGCCTGAAATTGTTAACATCTCCTAAGACTTAACATTGGATTAATCCACAAGTATGGTGCCACAGAAACACCATCAACATCAGACATATCCAACTAGAATCCTACTGAGGGAAATATTACACATCCCTCCTTTTAACTCTCCCATAACACTATCTAGCGACAAACCAAGCTGCAAACAAAATCCAGAAGTGGCTACCCATGAATGCCTGGGTAATACTGGAAAGCCTAGGGTGAAAACAGCCCCTTTGATCAGTGTTTATCCAAGAACTTCCTCTGGCTCCAATTAGAAAGTAACCATATTAAGAGAGTGGAAATATGGTTAGCCATAGGCAGAAAATTCATCTTCCTGTATAATTGAAGAGAAATGAACTTGCCTCTGTACAAAACAGAAAAAAACAATTTGTCCTACTATCCTCCAAATGTAGAGTTGTCTCAGAGGAAGAAAACATTTAAAGAATCTCCCCCATGCTTCCTTGAAGGGAAAGTCCTCCTGAGTCCTCATCTGGGAGCTAGCAGTGGAGGCCTGCCCTAGAGCTGGAACATCTGCCCCCATCTGCCTGTCCTTGAGGAAGCAGATACCACAGACTTTCCCTCTTCACCTACTCATCTAGTTCCTTATTCTGCACCCTCTACCACTTTGTTCCTTGGTTTAGAAAAGGCTCTGGTACCAAAAGTTCTCAGGTTATCCCCTCCATGACAAAGCCACCGGCCCCCAGGCAGAGTCCTGCAATTAGAGAGAAGGTAATCTCCTTAGCATTTTTTTCATGGCCCTCTACAATCTATCCATCGCAGACCTTCATGTCTTAACAATCCTCAAACACTTCATGTTTAAGCAACTTCAAGACCACTCCCCAATTCCCAAAAAAATGCCTTTGATGTTCTTCTTGGAGAGTCTACCAGCCTGTTCTAACTAATGCAGGCCCCTATTCTTGCGCACACTGTGCCTTGCAGAAGCATACCTGGCAAGGGGACGAAGGGAGAGCAGGAGCTGAAGTTTAGCTTCCATTCTGCTTGCCAAGCCATGGACCCTGGCATGATGCTGACAAGGAAGCAGCACCCTTCTCTAAATTTGCACAAAGATGCCATCTGAACTAACAGAGGTCCTGATCCAACATCTATGCCATGAATACTTGACTGGGCTCCACTTGCGACTGTAACAACACCTGGTATGTAGTAAAGGAAACCAGAAACCCAAGACTCCGAGAGGATGCCTGTTGCTCTGTCTTTAAACACATATAGTTATAGTCACACTGGGATGCCAGATCTTGTACTTTTTATAAGAGCTCTGGGGAATTTTTTTTTTTCCCTTCTCTTTTTTATTTTAGTAATCCCAGGCCAGAGGAGGGGCAGTGGGGAGAAATTCTTTCTTTTTTTTTTTTTTTTTTGACAGAGTTTCGCTCTGTCACCCAGGCTGGAGTGCAGTGGGGATGATCTCGGTTCAATGCAACCTCCACCTCCCCGGTTCAAGAGATTCTCCTTGCCTCAGCCTCCCAAGCAGCTGAGACTACAGGTGCGCGCTGCTATGCACGGCTAATTTTTTGTATTTTTCAGTAGAGATGGGGTTTCACGGTGTTAGCCAGGATGGTCTCGGTTTCCTGACCTCATGATCCACCCATCTCAGCCTCCCAAAGTGCTGGGATTACGGGCGTGAGCCACCGCACCTGGTCGGGAAATTTTTTAAGTAGAAAGGCAAGTATAAAGAAAGACTGCTGGAGCAACATCCACAGTTGTCACTCATCACGCCATTCTCCAGGTCTTTGGTCAACTGAGGCTCACCAAAAGAAAAACCAGAGTTCCTTGCTAAAGTAAGTTTTTATCAGGTGTAATATTCTCTACATACGCAAATTGCCTTCATATCTTGTAAATTTAAACAACTAAGAGTATTTAAATCCAAACATGCCATTCACCAGTTCAAAATTCTTCAAGACAAAAAACGTGAAATGCATGGCATATAAGCCTTCTACAACGGGCCCCTGCCTAACTCCCAGGCCCATTTCTTAACACTCCCGGAAATTTAACTATCCCCTATTCCAGTCATACAAAATCACTTTCAGTTCATCATATGCCCCATTTTATCTCTCCCTTCCTGAGTATCCTGAGATGTTCACAGGACATGTTTGATCTGGCCCTGCCTATGGTTTCGTACCACTCATGCACCATCCACAGGAGCTATCCATTCTCTAGTCCCCAAAACTTACCTAATTCTTGTCATTGCTGCTCTCCAGGTCAGAAATTGTCTTCTCTCACTTCTTATTTAGCTAATTCCTAATCTCCCTTCAGGTCTCAAATGTCACTTCCTCAAAGTAGCCTTTCCAGACTGTGCACTCTCTTAAACTCTAGGCTTTTCTTTCATAGCACTTAACATAAATGAAATTACTTGTGTATTTCCCCTACTAGACTTTAAAGTTCCATGAGGCAGAGACAGGACATCTGTTTATTCCCTGCTGCACCCCCAGCACAGTATCTAGCACAAAATAAGCATCTGTAAATATATATCACAATGATTACCTGTTCATGCAAATTTCCAAAGCTGTGCTATCCATAATGGTAGCCACTAGCCTCATGTGGCTACTGAGTCCTTGAAATATGCTAGAATGAATTAAAATGTGGTGCCAATGTACAATACATACCATATTTCAAATATTTAGTTTTAAAAAGGGGGAGGTTTCATTTATTTTTTATATTCATTAGACGTTGAAATGATATAATTTGGATATAAGTCAAATTTTAAAATTACAATGAATGTTTCTTTTTATTTTTTTTAACATAGCTACATGAAAATTTAAAATAACAAATAGAGCTTGCATGTGTGGCTCACATGTATGTATCTGTTGGAAATTGCTGGCCTAGAGAGCCATTCTTCCTGCTGACTCAATTCTTATCCTTGACACTAACAATGTACAGCAGCTGACTAGGAAGATCACCCAGACCACCCACCAAAACCAGCTTCTCTTCTGGGTGCCTTCCACCACTATACTCAAAGTTCACTATATTAACTTATGTCTTATGTGGCCCTTCAGTAAACTCTTCCAAACAAATTTAACAAACAAATAATGGAAATCATTCCTCCATCTTCCTCACAAGCCGTATGTTGTAGATTGTTGCAGCTAAGCCTTACCTAGAACTTTCTTAAAATGGAGTAAGATCTCAGGAGTGAACAGGAAGAAAAAGGAAGAAGAAAAAAAAGAGGTAATACACCATGTAAGAGACAAGAAATTCTATAATCAGGATTCTGGCTAAACTAGGAAATATATTCCAATTCCAACAATTTCCCATCAGTCATTAGGCTAAGGGAAATGCATCTTTTACCCACTGATAAGTTCCAAAGGATACTGGGAAAACTAAAAATACTCAGTAGTAGGTTAGTTCTTACTTCAGAAAACCTGCTATCATCCTACCTAAGCTATAACACCCCCATCCCCCTAAAAACTGCTTAAAATTCAGCAATATAGTCTACATTAACATAATGCATTGGCTGATGATACAGGCACAAAAATTAACGTTCAAGAATTTCAAAGTTGTGGTTGCTGTGGGAACCTTAATTCCAACTGTATGGCACAGATGCAGAATTGTGGACTACTCCCAATACTGATAAAATTGGAGATGTGTATTTACTCTGTGCAATGAGGCAGAGCTACAGCTACTGAGAGAACCTTATTTTGGCTTTTCTAGGCTTTCACGCATTTAAATTCTCAACCTTACCATAATACTGTTTGCTGCATTAAACTGCCTCCTCTAAGGAAAAAAGAGAGAAAGAACTGATTGGCCAGACATTCAAATCACCCATCCTGTATGTGGTTTTTATGCATGATCTGATTCAGAAGACAATCATAAGGCTGTCTATAAACTTTCACACAAATGAAAACAACGCATGAATTTCAACTTGTGAATGCACCAAGATGTGTATAGGCACAAAACACCAGAAAAGCAAATTTTACCCCTTTAGAACTACTGCACCCAACTTAGCTAAGGTAGCTAAGTTGGGTGCAGTGGCTCACACCTATAGTCCTGCCTACTCAGGAGGCTGAGACAGAAGGACTGCTTGAGCCCAGAAGTTTGAAGTTGAACTGCACAATGATCACACCTGTGAATAGCCACTGCACTCAGTGTGGGCAACATAATACGACCCTGTTTCTTTAAAAAAAAAAAAAAAAAAAAAAAAAAGCGGGCAGTAGATAGTGCACACAGCACTAACTTCAACCCACAATAATTGCTGAAAACTGTCCAAATACTTGCCTTTGGCACTGGCTCTCACTGAGGAACTAGTTCTATAACTAGTTGACACAATCAGACACTTTAGTTATCAGAGGACAAAAACAGAAGTGGGAAAGATGTCTGTAAAAATATGACATAACCAAACTCCCAAAATGTTCAACTGTAATCCCTATTCCCAACTCTCATAACTCTTATGACTACATATCTGTCATGACTACAAAAAAAATAAGTCTATCTGCACATGAAATACTAACTCGTTAAGTTTTCATACAAAGCATTTCTCAAAATTGATACACCTGAGTCATACACCAACCTATCTGCCAAAGATCCAGAAAATAGCAAACAGTTTAACTACTAATTATAGTTACTACCTGCAAAAATGAGTAGGACCCCAGTGAATATATATACCAAGATTCATTTCTTCCTAGAGCAAAAACATAAAGAACTATCAAATCAAAATGACCAGCAGAAATGGGTCCTATTACAAGGTACAACAGATACGGACCTTCTCTTCTCCTTATTCACAGAAAAATGAGATCTTGTTAATAAAACTCATCCACCATATCACATATCCCAACCCTCACTGCACTCAAGCCCCCTGGGGAGAAGGGCTAACAGTGCCCATGTGAAATGCAGCAGAGCAGTGGGTATGGGCCACAGGACACTCAGACCTGCCCAATGGTAGTCAGGCTATAAATATTAGAAAATAATACTGTGGAGACGTAAATACTTGTCCCTTTGCATTCTCACATGTATGTATCATATATTAATTAATTCTGGCTTCTTCCTTTTGGTTGATACGAATAGGCGCGGCAGTTCCCCTATTCTCACCTGGGTGTTCTCCCCCTCCAGCCTTGGTGGTCGGATGCTGGACAGGTGAATCGTCTTGTAATCGCCCGAGTTCAGCTTCACAACAATGGCATCAGCATTCAGAACCTGCATCACCTGTGAGCAGAAAGGAGCATTTTTAAACCTGCTTCTGTGTGCCCCATCATATGTCCAAGAGCAAGGCCCACCACCCTCCCAGGGAGAAAGTGAGATCAACAGCCATTTACGGGAGAAACGTATCATCCTTCATGGTGCAACAATGTCGAGAAAACTATGCTATAATTATCAGTTCCTAGAGACCTTATTATGATTTCTCAATGAGACAAAATCTGTATCATTCATACAGATGGTCAACCTTTTTTATCTTTGCCCTGACCAAGATGTGTGGTTAACTATAAAGCTTAAGAACTGGAAATCCTGTCTCTACATGTAATTGAAGATTTTCCTTGAAATAGCTTCTAAACTAAAATCAAAATCTCAATGTGAATCTAGGAAAAGAGGCAACGGTTGGATTTGAAGAAGATACCAGCACTAGATGAGAAAGAACCAAAATAGGATGCCCCAATAGAGAGCAGAAAAATCAAAGGCAAGTGAAGGGCAAAAAGAATTGTCATCTCAGCATGGGAAAGGAGATGCTCAGCTGTTAATCTCACAGGCAGAAACATTAAATTACTAAGATATTACCTCAGATACTCTGAAAGCCACCTTTTCAGCGCACTACTACCACAGACATCTTTGTTTTGGAACCCAAAATCAGTAACACAGGACCCCACCCTCAGAATAAAAAGAACTACTCAGGGATAAATTACGAGGACATGTAGTCAAAGGACAAAAGCATAAATACTCCTCTGTGAAGATTATCAGAACATTCCACCATGTGTACAGAATAAAACTGCATACAAACCAGGATCTTACCACATCAGGGTTATAACCAGATCCCATAATACAGCCAACAGTCTATAATTCACACAATTATATTCAATGCCTGTTGTTCCAAGGCTTTTTTTTTCCAAGCCACACTTTATTACAAGGTAGCTGCAGACTACAAAACACTGTCAACATCCACTTCATCTGCAGAATCAAAATCAAACTCTTCTAGGCTTCAACTGGGCCTCTTTAAAAGCTACCAGACTGAACAAACTTACAGGGTCAGCTGCCACACAGCAAGGGTGGACTGGCAAAATTTCCCTCCTCTTTCATGCATGAAACAAAAGGAGCTAGACTCTTTTTTGCCATCATGGATGTCACACTGATAAGTATCTTAAAGGAGGCCTCCCTATTTCTTGAAGGGCCTTAGATCTTCTAACACAGAATGTATCCATTTACTCCCAGCTTCCTCCAAAAACAGGAATTCTCTACCTTTCCAAAGAACCTGCCAACCATCCACCAGAAACACAAAGAACCAGCCAACCACACACCAAAAAGTAAGGAATGCCTTAAGAAACAATCTAAAGAAAGATATAAAACAGAAACAAGTGAGAAATTATATATAACAGAAAATAGCAGGAGTTAAGTGTTATCAAACAGAATTAATGAAAAAAGAAAGATGACAGCTGGAATCAGTCTGTAAGTCCATAGAAACTTTACTATGGCTGGTGGATGGGAAGATATCCCTGGGTTTTACCACTGTAAGCAATGGAAGCAGTGTAGAGAATAGCCCAGCAATCAGAAAAGTAATGAAAGTTCTAAGAAAGAACTGAGTAGATCAGAAGTAGAATTTTTAATTTTCTACTATACTTAAGATTAACTTACAACCCTGAAAGCAGCAAAAAGGCAACCTTAAATAACCGTAACTATTCTCCTGTAGCCTTTTTGACAGATCTGAGAATCATATGCTAACCACTAAAACCCAGAGAGTCAGAACCCAAAATTCATCTGGCCAGAAAAACGTGAAGATCAATGGTAATCAAAGGCAGGATGAGTGATCATACCAGGACCAAGGTCAGGGCTGGTTACCACAAACCAAATAGCCCCTTAATGCCAGCCCAATCACAAAAACACATCCATGAATTTAGAACTTAAAAACTGTCTAGACAGTATAACCAAAAATACATCAGTCACTGAAAGAAAAAATAGAGTACATCTTACTCCCATTACCATCTAAACATACGAATGCCAAGTAAAAATGTCCACAATAATGGAATTCCAGTAGTTGGCTGGACACCTGACCAAAAAGAAAGACCCCAGCGAATGATTTCCCTGTCCTTCAAAATCCCACATTTGGATGAAGGGAAAGGTGTTATAAAATGGATGACAGAACATTTTGTAGGGGGTGGTTTCCATGATATTTGCTATTCTGGTATCCTAACTACAAGCCAAAGAGTAGAAAAAAATTCCACTAAGCCACACTAAGCAAAATAGCTACTACAGCAAATCAATACAGCTCCTCCTTCAAATGGATACCCAAAGGATATAGGTAATTGTCAGATGTATTAAAGGCACATGCATCACAGGATTTCCCAAGTCTTAATGCTGGGCAGATCTACACCTTCTCTCAAACCAAAACAAATTCTTATTGTGAATTTCCAAAAACATAGGGAAATTCCTATAATCAAGACATGAGAAATAGCTAGACGTTTTCTGCTCCCTAGTCATGCTTATCGAGTAATAAAACCAAAGAAAGTATCATAGTGCTCACACTTTTACCCCCTGATTACAGAACATGAAGATCTAAGGATACCCTCTAACAAGTTACTGGGATTCGGCACCCCTTGTAATATGTTAGCAGCAGTGGCAGCAAATGAATTCTTGGAGCTGTAAATTTTAGGCCCCAGCAGCAGACTCTCTCTGCTGCTCAGCATCTCCCTGATTAGAAACCTCCTCTTCAGGAACTGCGCACTCTGCCGCTGCCAGCTAAGCAAGGTTTAACTTGCTGGAGAAGGTAGGAAGGGTGAGTGCATGTGTGCATGTCTGGTTGTGTGTAGTGGGGTTTATGTTTTTTATTCCTCTGTAAATTGTGTCATTACTGTCCAGAGAACAAGCAGCTCCTGAGCAGAGACATGGAATCGGCAATAAAATACTGGTTATAGTCACGTACTGTGCAGTAAGTGAGATGCAGAGTGGATTACTATCTGAAGCCAGCTCATCAGCACCGTTATGGACCACATTTTAACAGTGGTATTTCTTCTGATGCTTTTCATGAGGGTAACTGAAGTATGCCCATACTGCCCACTTTCTCTGTTAGCTACAGATCCTTAATCAAGCCAACCGCATGCATACTCACACCCCATACACCAAGAGATAACCTAAAGCATAGGAGCAGAAATCTACATGGAAAAAGTCACTAGCTAGACTCAAATATGTGCACTAAATCCAATTCCCTCCCCATTTCTTGAAGCCCAATTATAAAAGGAAAAAATGGCTTAATGATAACAAGGTGTAGGCTAAGGGATGCCATGAGTCAAGAAAGCTACAGAGTTCTGTCAGGGGAAGGGATATCCACGCCTATCTCAGCCTCTGTCACACTCTCTTCTGTGCAGCCTGTCCACAGTGCTCCCTGGGTACAAAGGGCTGCTGTTGTTCAGCTTCTGAAAACCCTGAAGCACACACAGAACAAACAAAAAAGCCTCCTTTTTCCGTACAACAGCCTCCTGAGTTACAGACATAACCACCAATAGTCCCAGTGCTGCTAAAATTTCCAGTACCAGATAGAAACAAAAGGATTATCAGCCCAAAAGGGCCTTCTACAGGCACTCCCAGAGACTGTGCTTTGATGAGGCCACTGAGAATGACACACAGACACCTATTCTCCTCTCTGAAATCACGACATCTGGCGGTTTTTCCCATTCCCTAAGGTTGTATGCTATGTCTCGTCTCCCCAGTCTCCGAGAAGAGTACAGCTGCCACCCTCGTCCTCAACAAAAACGAACCACAACATCCTAATGCAGGCACCTACAGGCACCGAAGGACAACCACACCAGATACTCTTAAGATGTACTTACATGGAAATCAGGCATCAGACAACTTTCAACAGAGGGACATCCTACACACTACTTGACCAGTACTTCTCAAGATTGTCAAAGTCATCGAAAACAAAAAAAAAAGTCTGAGAAACTGACATATCCAAAAGGAACCTAAGGAGATATGACAACTAAATGCAATGTGGTATCCTGGAACAGAAATGAAGTATAAATAAATGAATACCTGAATAAAGTACAAACTTTAGTTAATAACAATGTATCTACATTGGTACAGTAACCATAACAAATACATGGTACTCTCATAAAATATTAGTGACAGGGGAAACTGGGCTGAGGGTGGATGGGTAATGTGGGAACTGTCTGCTACCTGCTTAATTTTTCTGTAAATTTAAAGAGTGACCTAAAAAATGAAGTCTCTAACAATAATTTTTAAAGCCAGGTTAATATTCTTTCAGTCTTTTCTAACTCAATCACTTTCTTTTTCTTATCAGCACACTGGTTTACTAATATAAGCTGCAAACCAAGTCTTGACCCCTTTTTGGTTTAGCAGAAGCCACTTTTCTAGTAAGACAATCTCCAGAACTTCCTTTTCAACTGAAAGTCAAATGACAAAAGGCAAGAAAGTGGCAGGTATTTTTTGGTTCTCTCCGTATTACCACGTGGGAATATACTGGAGAAATCCAGATAATGCCAAAAATATTCAGCTGCATCCTTGCTTAAAAACCATGTCAGAGAGCCACTTCCATTTAAGATAGTACTGACAGTCCTAGCCAAAGTGGTTCAGCAAGAAAAAGAAACTAAAGGCATCTAAATTGGAAAGGAAGACATAAAATTATCACTGTTCCCAGATGATGTATATGTAAAAAACCCTCATAATCTCATAAAAACTGTTAGAACAAGTGAATTCACAGTGTAGCAAGATACAAAGTCAACACAAAAAAATCAGCTGCATTTCTATAAACAATAAACAATCCAATAAAGAAAACTAAGAAAATAGTTCCTTTTCCAGTATCATCACAAAATAACAAAATACTTAGGAATTAACTCAACCAAGGAAGTGAAAAACTTGTACAAAGAAAACTACAAAACATTGTTGAAAGAAATTAGAGACATAAATAAATGGAAACACGTCCCATGAACATGGATTGGAAGACAATACTGTCAAGATGTCAATACTACCCAAAGTGATTTACAGATGTAATGCAATCCCTATCAAAATCGCAATGATGATTTTTATGGAAATAGAACAGCCCATCTTAAAATTCATAGGGAATCTCAAGAGACCCTGAATAGCCGTAACAATCCGGAAGAAGGACAAAGCAGGAGAACTCACACTTCTTGATTTCAAAACTTAACTACAAAGCTACAGTTATCAATACCATACGGTACTGGCATAAAATCAGACGTTCAAACCAATGAAACAGAATGAGGTCCAGAAATAAACCCTTACAATTTCTGAGTCAAATGACTTTCAAGACGGGTACACAGACCATTCAATGAGGAAATGACAGTCTTCAACAAATGGTCCTAAGAAAGGTGGATATCTAATATCCACATGCAAAAAAAAGAAGCTGAACACTTATCTAACACCAAAACCAAAAATGAATTCAAAATGGATTCATGACGTAAATATAAGACCTATAAAATTACAAAACTCTTATAAGAAAACACAAGGCAGAAACTTTGCAACATTGGATTTCGCAATGAATTCTCAAATATGACACCAAAGCAACACGCAACAAAAGTACAAATACAAACTAGATTTCATGAAAATTGTGTGCAACAAACTAAAAGGCAACCCACAAAATGGTAGAAAATATTTGCCAATCATATACCCAACAAAAGATTAATATTCAGAATATACAGAGAACTTCTAAAACTCAACAACAAAATGTCTGGGCGTGGTGGCTCACACCTGTAATCCCAGCACTTTGGGAGGTTTAGGTGGGCAGATCACAACGTCAGGCAGGAGTTCCAGGCTAGCCCGGCCAACATAGTGAAACCCCATCTCTACTAAAAATACAAAAATTAGCCAGGCATGTTGATGGGTGCCTGTAATCCTCAGCTACTCGGGAGGCTGAGGCAGGAGAATCACTTGAACCTGGGAGGCAGAGTTTGTAGTGAGCCAAGACAGTGCCATTGCACTCCAGCCTGGGTGACAGAGCGAGACCCCGTCTCAAAACAACAACAAAAAACCAAAAAACTCAATTAAGAAACAGGCAAAGGCTTATAAGTGGGAGCTAAGCATTGGGTAGACATGGACTAAAGACAGGAACAATAGACACTGGCGACTCCTAGAGCTGCAGGAGAGGCAGGGTGGGGGCCAGGGCCGAAAAACTTCCTATTGGGTACTACTAGGCTCATGACCTGAGTGATGGAATCATTCCTTTTCCAAGCGATATACCCATCTAACAAATCTGTACATGTACCCCGAATCTAAAAGAAAAGTTGAAATTCATTTTTTAAATGGGCAAAGGGCTTGAATAGACATTTCTCCAAAGAAGATATGCAAATGCACAGGAAAAGATGCTCAACATCACTAATCATTAGTGAAATACAAATCAAAACAACGAGACATCACCTCACACCCATTAGGGCGGCCACTATTTAAAAAAAAAACAAAAAACAGAAAATAACAAATGTTAGTGAGGATGTACAGAAAGTAGAACCCTCGTGCACTGAGGTACAGAATAGTATTTCCCTTGACAACTTAAAAATACAATTACCCTATAATCCAGCAATTCCACTTCTGGCTACAAACTCAAAATAACTGAAAACAGGGTCTCAAAGAGATATTTGTATACCCATGTTCAACCATGACGCATTGTTCATAATAGTTACAATGTGGAAGAAACCAAGTGTGTCCAAATGGACAGATGAACAGATTGCAAGCAAAATTTATATACATACAATGGAATATTATTCACCCTCAAAAAGGAAGAAAATTCTGACTCATCCTGCAACATGGATGAACCCTGAGGACACTATGCTAAATGAAATAAGGCAGACACAAGACTGTCTGATTTCACTTATATGAATTACTTAAGAGCAGTCAAAATTGCAGAAGCAAAAAGTAGAATGGTGGTTGCCAGGGCCTGGGAGAGGGGGAACAGAGGAATACAGAGTTATTGTTTAATGCGTATAGTTTCAGTTTTATATAATGAAGAGTTCTAGAGATAGGTTTGGTGATAGCTACATAACAGTATGAATATAAATACCACTGAACTGTACACTTAGAAATGGTTAAGATACTATATTTTATGTTATGAATTTTCATCCTTACAAAACAATTGAAGAAAAAAATTCTCAGAGACATGACAATGAACTCCATCTAGAGCTATGACAGGAAGCACAGCAAAAAACTATCAGGGCAAAACGAAATACTTTGTAAAATCCACTGTACCCATGGAGAGTTTATACCCTGATCACCAAAACTGGACTTGGCCACCAATGCCAGTTAAGCACTTACAGCTCCCAGACAAAGCCCTAGCGGGTAAGCTCCTTGAAGACAGGAACCACTTCCAGTTCTTTTACATCTTTTCAAAGCACCTAGTTTGGGGCTCTGTTTGCTTAATCTACATATAGGTACAGAGAACCAAGCAAGAAGCCTCTAATCAGGCAGGGTGGTAAGGAAACACCTCTCGAGGACATGCTTCCACTCCAGCCCTCCCCGACCCCACAACAATATTATTCAGGTCTGTGAAATCTGCAATGCCCAAGGATCCAACAGCAGGAAGAGGGAAGCCAAGCCACGTGCTCAGGGGACCATATGGCTACAAACAGCATAGATCAGCTAAAACGCCACAGGGAAGGTAGGGAGGGAACTGGCAGGCCACAACGGGCACAAAAGTCTTGGGCAAGCTCAGCTAATCGCTGTGAAGTGAACATGCTTCTCTGCTAACCTGGAGAGACAAGGAGAGCCCTCCCTTGCATTTCATTCCTCAAGAAGTAAAACTGCTTCAGCAAAGGGAACCAGTCTTTCAATAGGCCACATGTATCAGAGAATACTTTGTTGAGTTTCGTATTTCTCAGGCTTAAGCCTCTTGGCACTCTGACCTACAGCTTTGCATCAGTTCCAGAAACCAACTGCAGAGACCCAGAGGTACCCAGTTAGAGGCCATAGGTTACCCTCTGCAGGCTTTTCAGGCTTTTAGCTGTGCCCTGTATAATTAATTCCTAAAAAACAGGGTGACTGTTGAAGAGAGAATCACTATTTGTTAAGGCTTTATAATCACATGATCTTTAGAGCAGAATCATTCAGGGAAGACTTGCAGGACTTTCAGACCATGTGAAGGTCCCAGGTACCTTAGAAATTGTTTAAGATTCCCTGAAAAAAGCTGTTTGCCACTAACAGACATTTGATATCAGGTAAAATGATATAGAACTGCTATTGGGTTCCAGGCTATGAAAAGTAATGTGTATTTTTGTTTTTTTCATTTTTGACTTTATGTTGATATCCAGTGTTCTACAACAAAGGCTGGCAAACTATGGCCCAAGGGCCATCCAGCCCACTTCATATTGTTATAAAGATTTCCTGGAATATTGCCGCAACCATTCGTTTACACACTGTCCATGTCTGTTTTCCTGCTACCATGGCAGAGTTCTATAGTTACAACAGAGACCATATGGCCACCAAGCCTAAAATATTTACAATGTGGTCCTTTAAGAAAAAGTTGGCCAATCCCTGTTTTACAACCTGTTAGAAAACGAAGACACTTAATGGTATACAATGCTTAACATTTCTAAAGACATATTTGGCAAGTGTGAGCCAAATCATTTCTAAGGAAATAACTGCCATTTACTTAGAAATTTATTCCACTTTGCAAATAATGAAAATAAATCTCAACTATGTGAACATGGACCTATTGGGGACTGGTTAAAAAAATATTATGGTGCAACCTACAATAGAATATTACACGTCAATTAAAGAAGCAAGCTCTTTATTTTGGTTCTCTCTCTAAACACCTCTATTCTATACAACCTATCTATACATAAGCCCAAAAGGAAGAAGATAAGAGAGAACACTGCAACAAAATTCTGGAAGCTCAAAAGCAGATGGATGAGTAGTAACTTACTCCGTTGACTCACAAAAGCTAAATCCTGAGACAGTGACAAGAAAACACAATAACCAATCTGATTTACACTGCAGTCCCACTCTCCCTAATGTGCCAAGACTCAAACTGTCAAATCAAGCATCTCAACTGGGAATGAAAATGGGACCAAAAACGATGAATAGTTTCAAATCTTCGTAAGAAGCAGATGGATTTCAAGATGTATACCCTGGCCAGGCACGGTGGCTCACGCCTGTAATCCCTGCACTTTGGGACGCCAAGGTGGGAAGATCAGGAGACCAGGAGTTCAAGACCAGCCTGGGCAACATAGGGAGACTCTGTCTCTACAAAAAATTTAAAAATTAGCCAAATGTGTTAGCATACACCTGCAGCCCCAGCTATTCCAGAGGCTGAGGCAGGAGGATCTGCTTAAGCCCATGAGGTAGAAGCTGCAGTGAGCTGTGATGGTACCACTGCACTTCAGCCTAGGTGACACAGCAAGACCCTATCTCAAAAACAAACAAACAACTAATCCCACACATAGGATCATTGCTTCTAAACTCAGTGTTTTAATATCTCATTCTCAAGTAAGATAGAAAACCAAGGCTTAGAAAATATCTGAGGAAAGCCTCTAATATGAAAAATAAGGGACCAAAATAACCCAAGGAGGGGAGAGGAACACAATGAGTATACAGGAAAAAAGAAACTTAAAAAAAAAAAATCAATTCTGCAGAAAGCTAAGAGATGATTTTTATCTCTAAAACAAGTATTAAATTTTATTTTTTAAAATAGTAAAAGAGAAACATCCAGAGAACAAAAAAAACTCTTAAAAAATAAAACAGTATCATGTCAATAAAAATACTGAAAGATAACTATAAAGAAATCTAAAACAAGAAATTGAAAACATTTCTGATAACTACTAACAATGGAGCAATACTGATGGATACAATTCTAATGGAAAATGACTTCTAAAATAAAATTCTATATCCAGCTAAACTATCAAGTGTTAAGTAGAGAACGGACATGAAAGGTCTCAGAAAATTTACCTCCCAAGCATTCTTTGCCATGAAGTTAGAGAATGTGTGCCACCAAAACAAAGTAGCAAATCATAAAGAGGAAACTGTGAGATCCAGCAATCCTAGCTCCAATCCAAGAGTAAGGCAAAGAAATCCCCCAGGACAATGGTAAAGAAATCCAAAGATGACAGCTCTAAAACAGACAAAAAGAGAAACCAGTCCAGACTGATGCAGGTTGCAAGGCTCAAGATAGTGTTAGCAGACTCAATCTCCTCTTGAGAGGAGGTTTAGGCAGACAGAGTTTAGAGGCTGAATTAATAGTAAGTATGTAAAAAAATGTAAATTTTAAACATCATTAACTCCAAGGAAAACAAAAAAATTGTGCGGCAAACTAAAAGCAGCCATAATATGCTAAATAGCACAGTGGTATTTGTCATTTGAAATAAATACTGAGTATTAACCAAATTATAATATAATCATGTTGGAAGAACTGGGTAAGAGCCCTGTGTGCCAATGTGAGTATGTGTGTTTGTGTGAAAAAACTAAGCCCTCCTCTTCCATGGTATGAAGGAAAGTAGTTGTACCTAAAACTGAAAAATTAAGAAATAGTCATGTAAATGTTTTATTCAGAAATGAATTAGCCAAGAGTTGAAAGTGACTGCCTCAAGGAAGAGTGAAATTAAACTGGTACATTCTTTAGTAAGCCCCTAAAATATTTTAAATTTTCTGTATTAAAAATTAACGTGTGCAAACTTAAAAATTACACACAAAAGAACACAGATCGGTGCTATTCAAAGTGGCTGCCAGTTTGCAGTAAGATAAGGAACTTGTACGAGAACATTAATCAACTACATCACTAAGAACATTGCTGACTTTTTTTTTTTTGTAGTAAGCTTTTCTTGATGAAGGAAGCAATGCCTTGATTTACATTCTGGCCCAAGCTCCTTATATTAATTTATCAAGGCATTTTAAGTAAGAACTGGTATAGATCAGAGATCATCAAACTATTAAAAAGCCAGATAACATATAGTTTAGTCTTTGTGGGCTATAGTTTCTATCACAACTACTCACCTCTGCCATTATAGCACAACAACAGACATAGACAATACATAAACGAATGCATATAGCTATGTTCCAGTTTATTCACAATACTGAAATGTAATTTCACATAATTTTCACATGCCACTATATATTTTTATTAATGCAAAATACATTTTTTTCTAATGTAAAATCCACAGGCCATGCAAAAACAAGTGTCCAGCCAGATCAGCCCATGGGCCATAGTTTTCCAACCTTGAGATACACAATATAATCAACTTTGTTTAAAAAACAATAACAACAACAACAACTACAACACAAGGCCAAGTCATAGTGTTTCATGTAGTATGGGTATTTATGCTTATCTCCTTTATGCTTTTTCCCTGTTTTAAAAGCAAAACTAATGCTAAAGAATGTTAGGCCGGGTGTGGTGGCTCACGCCTGTAGTCCTAGCACTTCCGGAGGCCAAGGCGGGTGGATTGCTTAAGCTCAGGAGTTTGAGACCAGCCTGGGCAACATGGTGAAACCCCATCTCTAGTAAAATACAAAAAATAAGCAGGGCGGAGTGCTGCGCACCAGTAGTCCCAGCTACTCGGGAGGCTGAGGCAGGAGAATTGCTACAACCCAGGAGGTGGAGGTTGCAGTGAGCTGAGATAGTGCCACTGCACTCCAGCCTGGGTGACAGAGCGAGACTCTATCTCTTAAAAAAAAAAAAAGAATTTTAAAAACTCTTTACCTATTTCTCTCTACCCTCTAAACAGACATATACCCAAACAGCCTAAATTTATGTTTCATTTTCTACAGAAGATTGGTTACTCCTCATAATCCTCAATCAGATGATTTCTAGGGGCAATCTCCTCTACTTTGGCATTGTAATGAATAAAACTTCTTTGTCATGATAAAAGCTCCACTCTCTTTTAATGAAAAAACAGATCCTAGGATCCTAGATTTTTAAAAATGAAAAAAATTCTCCTACAGGTAGGTCTCCCTTTTCTAATTACCAATAAAGTCATATTCAAGATAAATGCAAAGCTCAATAATCTAAATCCTTTGAATTTTGTTATTATGCAGTGCTTCATTTAACTCCCCAATCAACAAAGGCCCAAAACCCTTGAAAATACTCTAGGTTTTTCTATAAACTCAGCTTTAATTGAGGACAGGCTGGTTGGAACACAGTAGGGTATTAAGGTCCTCATCTGCTTCATCTACATCACTAATGTCACAGACCCTCAAAGTGATGATGGTGAAAAATTGAAGGTCTGCCTCCCTTTTTGAGTGAAAAATCATCCTTTCATTCTGCAGCTATATTAACACGGAACAACACGCTATGGGAAGCATAAGCACAACTGAGTTCCAAGTAGGCAGAACCACCCACGTCCAAGTGTCCACACAGGTACACTCCTCTCACAGAAGGGAAGCAAGGGCCATTTTGGTCTGCATCAAGACCTGGAGGATGCCAGGATAACCCAGCAGGGGCAACTCCCACTTATGCCTACCAAAAGGAATGATAATGGCTAGCCTCACAGCTGCTTGGACATCACCTACAAAAAGAGGGAAAGAGGCCACTGGACCACTCTGTGACCTATTACTTTGGGCATCATAAAAAAGAGAGTGAAGAAATGTAGCCATTTCCTCAGAGATTGCTAAAATTTGACCATTCTAAGATAGTCTCAGGATTTCTCAGGCTCACAGTGCCACCTAGTGGCTTTCCCTCCTAAACTCACTAATAGGTGACAGTACCTCTCAGTCCAAGAATTTGGCACTGGACCACTTTAGCCAATTTAAAAAAAAAAAAAAAAAGATACTTCTAGTATCTCTTGGCAAAAGTAAAAATAGGCTGGAAAACATTATAGCATTTTGGGAAGACACAGAGAACAGGTATGCCACTTAAGTTACAAAAACATGCAACCAAGATAATACATTTTTATAGCACTGCTGACAACAACCAAGGATAATAGCTCTAGTTCCCTTCAAAGCAGTAAAGCAGTCTACCCCAAGACACATCAATGGAGAACTCTCGGGGAGGGAGAACAAGAGCTCCAAAACAGAAAGAAGAGAAACTTGAGGTCATATATCTATAGATGCTCCTTGACTTGCAATAGAGTTAACTCCTAATAAACCCATCACAAGCTGAAAATACTGTAAGTTGAAAAACGGAGGGAGGGAGGGAGCGGAGGGAGCGGAGGGAGCGGAGGGAGCGGAGGGAGGGAAGGGAGGGAAGGGAGGGGAGGGGGGGGAGGGGAGGGGAGGGAGGGGAGGGAGGAAGGAGGGAGGGAGGGAAGGAGGGAGGGAGGGAAGGAGGGAGG
>CAUYLG010066546.1:0-13042 GCA_963573385.1 Cacajao melanocephalus
TGTCCTTTGCAGGGACATGCATAAAGCTGGAAACCATCATTCTCAGCAAACTGACACAAAAACAGAAAACCAAACACTGCATGTTCTCACTCATAAGTGGGTGTTGAACAATGAGAACACATGGACACAGGGAGGGGAACACCACACACCGGGGCCTGTTGGGGGATGGGAGCCTAGGGGAGGGATAGCAGGGAGTGGGGGTCTAGGGGAGGGATAGCATTAGGAGAAATACCTAATGTAGATGACCGGGTGATGGATGCAGCAAACCACCATGGCATGTGTATACCTATGTAACAAACCTGCATGTTCTGCACATGTACCGCAGAACTTAAAGTATAATAAGAAAAACAAGAAAATATATACCTTTCAGTATCAATGATTTCTGCTTGTAAAAACCTGTCATTTCGAGGAGGGTCAAATACAAAAGCGCCCTCTGGTCTTTTCATCTTTCCTTATTAAGGAAAATTTAAAATGTAGACAAAGCAAACAGAATGATACAGTGAATCTTCATGTACCATCATCCTCCCTGGAAAACTCTGAAGTTGTTATTCCAAAGCAGCTTCTGCGATACAAGAAGCACTATCTTGCTATTTATGTACTCTTGTCTGTGTAATCTACAGCAAAGACTTTCAACCTGGATCAGATAATTTTTTGTCAGGATAGGGGAGATGGGGGCCAGGGGGTGGGGTCCTCTGCATTGCAGAATGTTTAGCAACATCCCTGGCCTTGACTCACTAGATATCAGTAGCAGCCCTGCCCCCCCCACACACACACACCAGTTGTTACAACCAACATTTCCAGACATTAATAAATGTCTCCTGGAGGGCAAAATCGTCCCCTTTTGAGAACCACTGAGCTACAATATTATCCTGTACTGTGGCTTACCTTGCCACATATCACAGTGATTTCTTCTTCCAAACATTGAACTGTGCAGTATGCATACTAATTAGTATGTCACACTTGTGGTATGACCTGAGTACAGTGGTGCCCTTTGAGGCCTGGTTTTCCCTTCTCCCAGAAACTGCAGAACTATTTTTACATGGTATGATGACTCCTTTAGGAATTACTCGGAGCTAATTGGCTTTTTGATCTATAAGATTGCAAAGCTATTAAATCTTCTGTATCCTTGTTGTTGGCTTGCCTGCTCTTTGCTATCAGCATCTGGTATTATCTCAGCAGCCAGATGGGGGGGATTTTTCCCTGGTGATCTCACAAGCTCATAGGTACCAATGTGCTAGTCAGAGACTGAGGTCTGTGGTGGAGGCCAGGGATTGGGTAGTTTCAATGTTGACATTCTGATGCATGGAATGATAGGTTGATTTTAGTTTATCGTAAGGTCAAGCAGTCTTATAACTTGCCATCTCAGTGAAGACAGGTAATGGGACCAAAAAGGAAGCACATAAAAGCAAAACAAGACAAAATAAAATAATTAAAGAATGAATGCAAAGGATTTTTTGAGATTTAAAATGAAGAAAAGTTCTTTGGAATAAGCTACCTGATAACTTCTGCATTTTATGCTAAGGCTGTTTATGCCAAACCAAACTATTTGTCTCCTTTGGTGAGAAAAACATCTTTTCTGTTTGTGGTTTTCTTTTTGGTTTTTTTTCCAAGACGGAGTCTCACTCTGTCACCCAGGCTGGAGTGCAATGGCACGATCTTGGCTCACTGCAACCTCTGCCTCCCAGGTTCAACCGATTCTCCACCTCAGCCTCCTGAGTAGCTAGGATTACAGGCACCCAACATCATGCCTGGCTAATTTTTGTAGAGAAGAGTTTCACCTTGTTAGCCAGGCTGGCCTTAAATTCCTGACCTCAGGTGATCCGCCCACCTCAGCCTCCCAGAGTGCTGAGATTACAGGCATGAGTGACTGCACCTGGCCAGAAAAAGGTCTTTTCATTATCTGTGCCAGGTGGTAGAGTTAGGCCTTCAGGTGGGAACTGGAATCCCACAAAAGAGGCAGAGTGGGAAGAAGGGTCATGCCATACCCAGACATACTTATACCTAGGTGATGGTTGATCTCTGCAGCAAACCACCATGGCACATTTACCTATGTAACAAACCTGTACATCCTGCACATGTACCCCAGTATTTAAAATAAAAACTGAAGAAAAAAAATTAGTTGAGCATGGTGTTGTGTACCTGTAGTCCCAGCTACCAGGGGACTGAGGCAGGAGGATCACTTGAGCCTGAGAGGGGCGTCAGAGAGGTTGCTCCTGACCCCTGTGAGGGAGAGGTTTGTCAGGGTCACAGGGAAGAGTTGATCATAGTTTGGTAACTGAGATGTGTTAGCACTGTCTGTCTACTAGGTGTAAATAAGTGTAAATAGGCCTCATATTATAAAAACTCTCATTGTCTCCTCTTAGCTTTTTATTGTTGTTTTCCCTTCCATTTCATTTTCCTCTTCAAACTCATGAAGTCAGGCTTCAGAGCCCACAATCTTTTTGTTGTTTTCCTTTGGAGACAGGGTCTGACTCTGTCACCCAGACTGGAGTGCAGTGGCGTGATCTCAGCTCACTGCAGCCTCCACCTCCCAGGCTCAAGCCATCATCTTAGCCTCTCAAGTAGCTGGGACTGTAGGCATGTGCCACAATACCTGGCTAATTTTTGTATTTTTGTAGAGACAGGGTTTTGCCATTTTGCCCAGGCTGGTCTTGAACTCCTGAGCTCAATTGATCCACCAACCTCGGCCTCCCAAAGTGCTGGAGTTACAGGCGTGAGACACTGTGCCCAGCCTAGAGCTCACATTCTTAACCCTACACTGCAGGAGTTTGAACCCAGATTTTACCACTTAGCTGCAAGACCTTTAGCAAGTTAATTAACTTCTCTATGCTTCTGTTTCTTCCTTTATCAAATGAAGGTAATAGTATCCATTGGGATTGGAGGAGTCCGCATGACACATGCCTCGTCTTTGTCCAAGTTCTAAATCAAGTTTAAAAAAAAAAGAGGAAAGGATGAAGTATCCAGGAGAATGCAGTTAAAGCTCCAAGCAATTGGACCTTCTAATAGTAAACTCCTGAAATAGACTGACCCACCAAGTGACATGCAGCACTGGAAGAGAGCGGAACAGAGCAGAACACCTACTCTTGTCCCAAGATTAAATAGAGAGTTAAAGGCTGGGCTACACATGCCCAGTTTCTTTTCCTTTCTTTCTTCTTTTTTTTTTTTTAGATGGAGTCTTGCTCTTGTCGCCCAGGCTGGAGTGCAATGGCGTGATTTCGGCTCACTGTGCCCTCTGCTTCCGAGATTCAAGCGATTCTGCCTCAGCCTCCTGAGTAGGTAGGATTACAGGTACCTGCCATCACACCTGGATAATTTTTGTATTTTTAGTAGAGACAGGGTTTCGCCATGTTGGCCAGGCTGGTCTCGAGCTCCTGACCTCACGATCTGCCCGCCTGAGCCTCCCAAAGTGCTGGGATTACAGGCGTGAGCCACCGTGCCTGGCCAACAGTTCTTCCAAAAGGATCCATCAAGTAAGCCATGCCTCCTGAAGGAAGGCAGTTGGAGGAAGAGTGGAAAAATTAAGGAGGCAGAGAGCAAAGGCAGAGAAACTAGTGTTAATCTATAGAGCAAGACCTCACCCTCACCAGAAGGATACATCTGTGCTGCATGGAGACTGTTGGTATAGGCCTTTGTTTGGGTGGGAGCTGTCTTACGGTACACTAAGCTTTGTTATATGCATAGGCTCTGTCTTAGGTCAGGTTTAACAGACACACACCCGGCCGGACGCAGTGGCTCATGGCTGTAATCTTAGCACTTTGGGAGGATGAGACAGGTGGATCACCTGAGGTCAGGAGTTTGAGACCAGCCTGGCCAACATGGTGAAACCCGTCTCTACAGGGCATAGTGGCACATGCCTGTAATCCCAGCTACTTGGGAGACTGAGGCAGGAGAACTGCTTGAACCCAGGAGGCGGAGGTTGCAGTGAGCCGAGATTATGCCATTGCACTCCAGCCTAGGCAACAAGAGCGAAACTCCGTCTAAAAAAAAAAAAAAACAGATACATATCCTGAGATGAAGATTTGAGCATAAGTGGCTTATTAAGGAAGTGCTCCCAGGAGAGAAACAGATAAGGAAGTAAGGAAAAGACGACAGAAGAGGGGATGAGAACAAGCATGGATGCAAAATGAAGTGCCAGCCTCTGCTTTATCCAATCGGGATATATAAAACATAGATTATTGAGAATTTGTCCAGCCTGAGGCAAGGGAGCTGGGCTTTCATACTTTCACATGAGTTATCCAGTGGGCTACAGGCTATCCCAGGAGAAACATAAATTCCTAGGTACTTCCAACTCTCCACACATTTACAGCAATATGTCGCTCTTATAGCCCAATAGCAGTCTGCTAAAGAAGGTTGGTGATGCCAGACTTTAAAAAGAAAATCATACAAGACAGGAGATGGGCTCACAGAACTGTTGAGAAGGATTCAAAATATCTAGATCTAGCCCTATGCGTAGACAAGAGGTTGTTTGTTAATGGACTCCATGACAGTGTGGAGATATTCTCTAATGTGCTTAGGACCTGTCTTTGCATGCTGAACAGTGCTGCGCATTGCTATAAACTGTAGTCTGTGTGGGACTGTCTCCTGGAATGCTGGGTATTGGTAATATATTTGTATTAACTAATCTTAGTTAAGTTAAATATAAATATTAACATTTCTAGGATAACCACTACAACCATAAAAGTGTATCTTTCAAACTGGCAAAGGGGAAAAAAATGAAAGAAAGAAAAAAATCAATCAATCCAAAGAAGACAAGAAAATAGGAAAAAAATTTTGGAAAAGTGGCAGAATAGAATAAAGGATTAGAATAACAGAAGATTTAAACCTAAGTATATCAGTAATTGCATGAAATACAAATGAACTAAATGTTCCAGCTGAAAAGCAAAGATTATCAGTCTGGGTTTTAAAAACTCTAGCTTTTTTTTTTTTTTTTTTTTTGAGACAAGGTCTGGCTCTATCACCCAGGCTGGAGTGCAGTGGTACGATCTTGGATCACTGCAACCTCTGCCTCCCAGGCTCAAGCAATCCTCCCACCTCAGCCTCCAGAACAGCTGGGACTACAGGCATTCACCACCACACCCAGCTAATTTTTGTATTTTTTGTAGGCTGGTCTCAAACTCCTGAGCTAAAGCCGTCTGCCCACTTCGGCCTCCCAAAGTGTTGGGATTACAGGCGTGAGCCACTGCTCCCGGCCAAAGTCTAGCTATCTTTTCTTTTTAGGTCACTGTGAGGCATGATTTTTTTTTTTTAAGAGATGGGGTTTCACCATTTTGGTCAGGCTGGTCTCGAACTCCTGACCTCAGGTGATCCGCCCACCTCAGCCTCCCAAAGTGCTGGGATTACAGGCATGAGCCACTGCGCCAGGCCAAGTCTAGCTATTTTTAAGGGATATCCCTAAAACACAGGGACACGAGAAGGTTGAAAGTGAAATGATGGGGCAAATACACCATTCGAATACTAAGATCAACAAAAATTAAGCTGTTGTAATTTAATTTCTTTTAATTGTGTTTTAATTTCTTCTTGATATTCGGGTAAATATCAGATAAAATGGACTTTAAAAGAAAAATAATGCCAGGCACAGTGGTTCACACCTGTAAATCCCAGTACTTTGGGAGGCCGAGGCAGGTGGATCACGAGGTCAGGAGTTCGAAACCAGACTGACCAACATGGTGAACCCCCATTTCTACTAAAAATTCAAAATTAGCCACCCATGGTGGCGCATCTCTGTAGCCCCAGCTACTTGGAAGGCTAAGGCAGGAGAATCACTTGAACTCGGGAGGCGGAGGTTGCGGTGAGCCGAGATCGCGCCATTCCACTCCAGCCCAGGCAACAAGAGTGAGACTCCATCTCAAAAATAAATTTAAAAAAAAAAAGAAAAGAAAAATAATTACAGCCAGGTGCAGTGGCTCGCACCTGCAATCCCAGCACTTTGAGAGGCCAAGGTGGGCCAATCACCTGAGGTCAGGAGTGTGAGACCAGCCTTGCTAACATGGTGACGTCCCGTTTCTACTAAAAATACAAAAACTTAGCCAGGCATGTGGGTGTGCACCTGTAATCCCAGCTACTTGGGAGGCTGAAGCAGGAGAATCGCTTGAACCCGAGAGACTGAGGTTGCAGTGAGCTGAAATCGCACCTTTGCACTCCAGTTTGGGCAACAAGAGCGAAACTCGGTCTCAAAAAAAAAAAAAAAAGAAAAGAAAAGAAAAATAATTACTACATTTAAGGGTGGTTATTATGTATTCATAAAAATTTCAATTGGCTGGGAAAATATAACAATCCTAGTCTTGAATGTACTCAATTACAGTTTTGAAATATGTGAAGCAAAAAATAACAGAACTATGAGAAGAAATTGACAAATTCACCACCACAGACAGTCTTTAGTTCATCTCTCTCAGAAATTGATAGACGAAGCAGACAAAGTAATCAGTGATGATGTAGAAAATTTAAACAAATGAATAAGCTTGAGCTGGTAGCTATACTGGTAGCTATATATAGATCACTGTACCTAGCAACTGGAAAATAAACATTCTTTACAAGAATACATGAACAGAAGTAGAGGGAGGGGGTAAAGAAAAGAAAAAAAAAGAAGAATACATAAGCAGGGCCATGTTCACAGATCAAGGGGACCTAGCTAAAGGGAAAAGTGGGGGCCAAATTCCATGCAATGCTCCACTTGCCAAAGCACATGTTCAAGTGTGGCACTGCATTTAGCTGGAAGATAGAACATATTTTCCTAATTCATGTAAAGGCAATGTGTCATCTAGTGTGGTCCAGCACATTGAACATGTATAAAAATTAACCATATACTAGGTTTAAAAAAAAAACAAATGTCGGCCGGGCACAATGGCTCACGCCAGTAATCTCAAAACTTTGGGAGGCCAAAGTGGGCGGATCACTTGAAATCAGGAGTTTGAGACCAGCCTAGCCAACATGGTGAAATCCCTTCTCTACCAAAAAAAAAAAAAAAAAATTAGCCAGGTGCAGTGGCATGCGCCTGTAATACCAGCTACTCAGGAGGCTGAGGCAGGAGAATCACTTGAACCCAGGAGATGGAGGTTGCAGTGAACGGGAGATTGGACCACTGCACTCCAGCCTGGGTGATGGAGTGAGACGCTCTCTCAAAAAAAATGTTTTTAATTTAAATTTAAAATTTAAAAAAAGTCAACAAGTTTCAAAGAATTGGTGTTAACCAGTTCACATTTTCGGACCACAATGCAATTAAATTGTAAATCAATAACAAAAAGATAAAGAAAATGACCATCTTTGGAAATTTAAAAACATGCTTTGAAATAAATCACAGGTCAAAGAAAAAGTCGAAAATGATAAAATAATTAGCACCAAACAGTAACAAAAATATTACATATCACAACTAATGACAGAAATTACGGCTTGCAGCTAAGGTGGTATTTAAAAAATTTTTAGGTCCGGCACGGTGGCTCACACCTGTAATCCCAGCACTTTGGGAGGCCAAGGCGGGCAGATTATGAGGTCAAGAGATGGAGACCATCCTGGCCAACATGGTGAAACCCCGTCTCTACTAAAAATACAAAAATTAGCTGGGAGTGGTGGTGCGCGCCTGTAGTCCCCGCTACTCAGGAGGCTGAGGCAGGAGAATTGCTTGAACCCGGGAGGCGGAAGTTGCAGTGAGCCAAAATCGCACCACTGCACTCCAGCCTGGCACCTGGCAATGGAGAGAAACTCTGTCTAAAAAAAAAAAAAAAAAAATTATGCCCTTACACCTTTGTATTATTAAAGAAAGGTTGACAATTCAAAAACGAAGCATCCAGTTTTAAATGTTTCAGAAACAATAACAGAATAAACAGAGTAAATGAAAGTAGAAATAAAGAAACTTTAAAATACAAATATTCATAAAATTCCAGAATAAATAGGGGTTTTTTTTTTTGTTGTTGTTTGTTTTTTTGTTGAGAGTCTCACTCTGTCACCCAGGCAGAAGTGCAGTGGTGCAATCTCGGCTCACTGCAACCTTCGCCTCTTGGGTTCAAATGATTCTCATGTCTCAGCCTCTGGAGTAGCTAACAGGTGTGTGCCACCATGTCTGGCTAATTTTCTTGTATTTTTAGTAGAGACAGGTTTTCAGGCTGGTCTCTAACTCCTGGCCTCAAGTGATCTGCCTGCCTCAGCCTCCCAAAGTGCTGGGATTATAGGCTTGAGCCACTGTGCCTGGCCAAGAATAAGAAGGTATCTTTAAAAAATTAATGAAAAAGACAGTATCCATTATCAAGGATCAATAAAACTAAAAATTGGTTGGTTGAAAAGTCTAATAAAATTGACAATCTGTTTGGGCGCGGTGGCTCACGCCTGTAATCCTAGCACTTTGGAAGGCCGAGGTGGGTGGATCACCTTAGGTCAGGATTTCAAGACCAGCCTGGCCATCATGGTGAAACCCCATCTTAAAAAAAAAAAAATGACAATCCTCTGGCAAGACTGATCACAAAATGGAAGGGAGAAGGTACATATAAACCAGTACTAGGAATTATATCACTGGGTTCATGACAGGAAGCAGACAACATACTTAAAAGGAATGATTAAAGAGAGTTTAATGAAATAACCATGCACAAGGATGTGGTCAGGACTAAGGGAAACCTACAACAGATGGTGAAGCACTTCTGGGACAGCAACACTAGAAAACATTAGCACTCCTGGGCCGGGCACGGTGGCTCACGCCTGTATTCCCAGCATTTTGGGAGGCCAAAGCGAAAGGATCACCTGAGGTCGGGAGTTCAAGAGCAGTCTGACCAACATGGAGAAACCCCGTCTCTACTAAAAATACAAAATTAGCTGGGCATGGTGGCACATGCCTGTAATCCCAGCTACTCAGGAGGCTGAGGCAGGAGAATCTCTTGAACCCCAGAGCGGGATGTTGCGGTGAGCTGAGATTGCGCCACTGCACTCCAGCCTGGGCAACAAGAGCGAAACTCCCTCTTAAAAAAATAAATAAATAAATAAGAAAACATTAGCACTCCTAAGCCTGAAGGGGCAGGGGAGGGAGTAGTTACCAAAAGCTAATGATAGCTGTAGGAGTAGCTATAAGGAAAGGAACACCCAATGGGAACTGTGGGTTTCTGTAGAGGAAATATAGTCACTGCCAATTCATATCCTAGCAAGAAGGGCGTCTGGAAAATACCCCAATCTTTCTCTCCTTCACCATCTGATCTCCTGCTGATACCTCCCATGGGCTAAAGCTGGAAGAAGTCATAATGCAAAAAATGCTGGCAAATGCAGATTATATGGGTCAGGGGACAGAGCAGGGTGGAGAAAGTTTAAAAGTGGATCTTGAAAGGGAAAACAGAATTTCCAGTACTGGCCATTTCTTTTGTCCTCTCTACATCCACTCTTGCTTTTTGTCCAGATGAAAAACTCATATCCTCAAAACAGAATGTACAAAGTCCTATCAGTTACTGTATCATTACAGGGTGATGTTGATTCATTCATACTCCCACATTAAATCTAAAATATTAGCCACAGCCAGTGGATTTTATACAAAGTAGAGAAGGGAGGAGCTATTAACATAAACATAGTTGCTACAGTCCCTGCTTCTAAAACCAGAAGTGAGCCTTCAATTGATAATCATACCTCTTTTTTCTACCATTCACTCCATGTTTCCCTTATCCTCTTCCAGCATCTCAGCAGGACAGGATACATTACCTGATGAAGTTCCTGAAAGCTTTATCCCCACTGAATCTGGGTCCTTATAATCTTACCTTGATTGAATTACCAGTTTTCATTGACCAATACTATTGAGCAAGAGAATGACAAGAGGAAGCCCACTGAAAGCCTCTGGGTTCTAGACACAGCCCTTCTTGCAAGAAGATTGTTTTTGGGTGATGGGACACAGGATAAGATTAGTGAATTCCACAGAGATGAGCTTATCAACACGTTTCCTTCATCCTAAAATAAAATGAGTTCCTTTGTTGGTGGCACTGTTCGGTGGGATGCCATGTTGATGAATAAGGCATTCTATGAGTCCACATGGTGGTGCTGGCAAAAGCATTGCAAGTATGAAAAGCAAACTTGTATTCAGAGTATGTGTCTGTTCCTGTAAAGACATTCTGTGCCTTCTCCCATGATGAAAGGAGTCTAGTGTAACTAACCTCCCACCAGATGACTATCTGGTTCCCTGTGGAATGGAGCCATACTGGTGCCTCAGCCTTTGGTCCCCACTGATAAGCAGATTGCCCATTAGAGAGTGACGATAGAGAGATCAGCTTCAGTGAGAAGAACCTATTGTTGAGTCCACATATAGACCCCATCCCAGTTGCCACGACCATTTTGTACAAGGGTCTACTGAGCAAACATTAAGGTAACTGAAGGAAAAGGTTGACTAACATCATCTCATTCACTTGATTGCTGAGACTCTCCTCTACAAAGAATGCCATCTGGGGACAATTACGTGGAATACAAATACCTTCACATCTGGCCTACTCTAAGAGACCCAGGCACATATCAGTCTCCTAAGCCTCCTCATCACCAAATTTTTATCTTGTTCTTTTCATACACTAGCCAGCCAACTTGTCAGCCTCTGCCCATGAATCTGCATAGATCAGTATATGAGGATATTTATCCTTACTTCAATGTAAACAATCAGATGTATTATTTGGGAAGATTTTCCTATACCTCTGTCTTTAGGGGCCATTCCTGAGCAGGGCTATAAGACAACTGCTGCTCACTTCCAGCAGCTGCAAGCCTACTATGCAAACACATCTATAGACCCACAGACCTACATCTTCTTGCTTTGTTAAATAGTCATAAAGAACTCTCTTTGAGGCCATATATATGGACTGATGGAGAGATAGTGGCAAGTACCATGAGAGTGTTTGAGCCACTTCCTCGTTCAGTTTACTTTTACCTTCCCACTTTTCTAGGATCCAATATTATATGCAATTTCTATTTAATAACAGAATGCTGCCTGCATATGGCCATTTGATGATTAAATGGGTTAGATAACACTCAGTTAATGATGGACAGTTCAAGTCACGTAGTCTTTTCATGTCCCATAGTCAGAAATTCAGTCATGGCCAGGAATGATGGCTCACGCCTGTAATCCCAACACTTTGAGATGCCAAAGCAGGAGGATCACTTGAGGACAGGAGTTTGAGACCATCCTGGACAACATAGTGAGCCCCTGTCTCTACAAAAGAAATTAAAAATTATCTGGACATGGTGGTGCACACCTGTAGTTCTAGTTCCTCGGCAGGCTGAGGTGGAAGGATCCCTTGAGGCCAGGAGTTCAAGGCTGCAGTGAGCTATAATTGTACCACTGCATTCCAGTGTGGGCAACAGAACAAGACCCTTTAAAAAAAATGAAAGAAAGAAAGAAGAGAGAAAGAAAGAAAGAGGAAAAAAAAAAGAAAGAAAGGACGGAAGGAAGGGAGAGAGATTCAGTCTCCACCAGGGCCTAGTAGCAAACCAGTGCTGCCTTTCGAATGAAGAATAATTGTCAAGTAAGGAAAGTATAGTCTTGGCCAGGTGTGATGACTCACACCTGCAATCCCAGCACTTTAGGAGGCTGAAGTAGGCAGATCGCTTGAGCTCAGGAGTTCGAGACCAGCCTGTGCAACATGGCTAAACCCCATGTCTACAAAAAGCAGCTAGGCACAGTGATGTGCACCTATAGTCCCAGCCACTCGGGAGGCTGAGACGGGAGAATCGCTTGAGCCTGGGAGGTGGAAGTTGCAGTGAGCCAAGATTGCACCACTGCACTCCAGCCTGGGCAACAGAGCCAGACCCTGTCTCAAAAAATAAAAAGGAGGATGTATAGCCTTACATTCAATCCCCTAAGAGTCTGTGCTGTCAGACTTATTGGGCTTCATAGAACATCTCTGCCACACTCTTCCAAAACCATTCGGTCTGCTGAGTCATAAGGCCCAAGCAACAGGGCAGCCCAGATTTGCTGCAGAGCCTTTTCTTACTTCAAATCCCACTCAAAACTGGCAGCCTTACAGGTTACTCAGTAAATAGGCCACAGTAGCATGCCCAAATATGGTATGCATTGCCACCTAAATCTAACGAGGCCCACAGAGGACTGGTTTCTTTCTTTGTTGTGGGTAATGCAGGGAAAAACAATTTGTCTTCTATTTTAGAGGAGATAGCCTGACATGCTTCAGATCACTGGACCCCTAGAAATGTCATCCATTTAGCAGACATCAGAACTTTCACAGGATTTGTCTCCTAGCCTGTGACCATAAGTCAATTATGGTGCTTGATTGTTGCTGCTCAAAGGAATCGTTATCATTATGTCATCAATGTAATGGACCAGCATTATGTCTGTGGGATGAAAGGACAGCCAGTTCTTTTGGAATAGATTATGACAGAAAACAGCCTAGTTTAAGATAGCCCTGAGGTAAGAGAATGAAGATAAACTGTCCCTGATTATCTTTGCTGATACCATTTGCTAGGGAATAAGGTGCCAGAGGCTATGTTCATTTGCTCCACTAAATGGGAACCACTGCCATGACTGGCATCATTACCTGACGAACAGTAGCCCACAAATGCCTACAGCATTTTCCATAGGCCAAACAGGCCAGTTAAACAGGGGTATGTAGTTGGAATCTTCACATTTCCATTTTTCCAGTCCTTGGTTTTGGTTCCAATCTCTTCCATTGTCTCAGGGATTTGGTCTTGCTTTAAGGGTAAGGGTGAGAGGTGGAGGAGGTACAGTTAAAAGGGTTGCTGCCGGGCGCGGTGGTGCGTGCCTATAGTCCCAGCTACTCGGGAGGCTGAGGTGGGAGGATCTCTTGAGCCCAGGAGTCCTGGGCTGTAGTGCGCTATGCCGATCGGGTGTCCGCACTAAGTTCGGCATCAATATGGTGACCTCCCAGGAGTAGGGGACCACTAGGTTGCCTAAGGAGGGGTGAACCGGCCCAGGTCAGAAACGGAGCAGGTCAAACTCCCGTGCTGATCAGTAGTGGGATTGCGCCTGTGAATAGCCACTGCACTCCAGCCTGGGCAACATAGCGAGACCCTGTCTCTAAAATAAAAAATAAAAAGAATTAAAAAAAAAAGAGGTGTGAGATTTTTAGTCCAC